>CAUYQU010023891.1:0-61320 GCA_963574635.1 Cheracebus regulus
CTTTTCTGCCCGGGGGTCTCCAGTCTGGCTTCCCTCTTCAGACCCTTTTTCAATCAGCTGGATGGACTGCTCTGCCTTCACAGAGCTCCAAACATCATCCAAAAGGAGACTCAGTCCTGTTTACTCCGCACCAAGAGCTGCCGTGCCGAGGCGCCGGCAAAACAGCTGCACCAGCTGAAAGGGTCGCGTTGGTGACTCGTGGGGCTCCTCCGCTGGGAATGCCCTGGTCCGTGGGCAGCAAAAATTTGTTGGTAAGTGTGTCATCCACTCACTCTCTGCGCTTTCACTGGGAGCTGCTAGTAGTCGGCCATCTTGGATTTCTCTCCCTGATGACTGGTTTTATAACTCCAACCTTTACTGCATGTGTGTGCATGAGTGGAGTAAATATTAGATAATATATATTAGATAATATATATATTAGATAATATATATATTATAGGTATTTTCTAATTATATATATATATTAAATATATATTGGATATACATGATTATATATTAGACATATATAGTTATGTGTTAGATGTATAATTATATATTAAGTTATATGTAAACTAATATACATTCCATTAATGTATGTATATATGAGCCATATATAAAAAAATATAAATAGTTTGTGTAACTATCACCATCTACAAGTACCAAAATCATCTACCAGAACAAAAATGTAAGTCAAAATTCTGTCTAAGCCACTAATATTGAATAAGTCAATACCATCTGAGGAACTTGAAACTCTCTAAACAAAGACTTTGTGCTTCCTCTTAAAATGTTTCTCACCCACAGATTTCCAAGCAGTAGCACTGATTGAAGTCCACTTTCTATTATTTTGAAGTTTTCATCTCTTATCTGGAATACTTTCACTTCAGTGAATACAGTCTATACCCACATACTTCATCACAGGATGACTTTGAAATTAGGTATAAATAATGGTAGAATGTTGCACAATTTTACCCAATGTAGTAAAAGTAGAACATTATGACAAATACACCCAGGCAACATCTTAGTCTGTTTGGGTTACTATGGCAAACTACAATAAATTAGGGGTTTATAAAAAACAGGATTTTATTTCTCCCAGTTTTAGATTTTAGAAGTTCAAGATCAAGGTGTTGGCAGATTTGGTGTCTGGTTAGGGCCCATCTCCTGGTTCATGCATGAAACTTTCTAGCTGTGTTCTCATCTGTAAAGGGCAAGACTGCCCTGTGGCCCTCTTTATTATTAGAGGACTAACGCCTAGATGAGAGCTCTCCTTCTGAGCTAATCACCTCTCGAATGCCCCACCTCCTTATATCCTCATCTTGGCAACAGAATTTTTAACATATGAATTTTTGAAGAGGTGTCACACAACCATTCAGACCAAAGTAGAAAGTAACATGACACAAAGGATAAACCTGTTTCAGTGGGAACTTACTCTAATTTATGAGATGATCACAGAGAATGTCATTGTAATACTCATCGTTTGAGAAGTGTGATTATTTGTCTAGCATGCAAGAACATAGTGGGTTTGGTGCCTCTGTAAGAAGAACACCCTGTGTCTTTTGGATTACTCATTGAAAAGTCAACTCACTTCAATGACTTCCAGAGATAATTTCATCACATGCATTGAAACTCTATTTTTAATAATATCAGACATATTTATAATACTATATGCACCATATATATAGTTCATCATTTCTTATCTATGCAGATTTTTAAAGGCTCATAGAAGTTAGCCAGTCTTTTAATGTATCTTACATAGATGTTTCCCCTATACCGTTCATGCCAGGTCATAATCCATTTTGAGATCCAATCACCCATCTATCCATATTTCATATCCTTCATAGGCATCTATTCAAATTTTGAATATCACAACTCATAAGATAAACATTTCCCCCCTAAATAGCACTCAAAAGTTTCCCTATAACTTTTAAACATATGTCTCATCTTTGAGACCCATGAGACATAGGTCTGAGGTAGTTATCACATTTTGAACAACAACAAGTCCTAAAGTAAACATTTCTTCATATTTGGCATTAAATCTTTGTCAGCCTCCTCTAGGTGATCAATCTCCTCATTACTAACAGTCAGGAAAAAACAGACTGTGCTTTTTGCATTTTGATTGGTGCAGCTTACCATGAGGCTAAAATCTTTTGTGCATTGTTACTCTACTAACTTTAATATAGGCTAATACCAACTAACATTATTTTGTCAATCAAAAGTATTGACTCACATACAGTTTGAAATAAGGCCACAGGAAAGTCCTAGGAGTCAGAGGTTCCTCTATGCTATGGATTTTTGAAATATAATTTTTTCATATATCTCTATTATATTTTATGATATACTTTTGATAAAAATTGCAGATTTTTGTTATTTTTTAGAAGTCTTGACTATATCGTTTAATAAATTAGCTTTCCCTTACATAGTTTTGTCATTTAAATTACATACAAGTTCTCAGTATGTTATTACCCAAAATTGACAAGAATACTGAATAAATACAGAACCCTGAGATACCCTCACTGAAGGAGTAATTCATTGAATTTGGTAATCAGCAGTGAGACACCAAAGGTGTTGTCTTGTAGCCTGAGTTTCATATGCTTGTCAATACAATGAAAACATTTTGTTCAAATATTTTGCTGAGATAAGAATGCAGTACCTCTAACATTTTAATCAACCACTGAACCAAAGACATAGCAGCATACTGTTTAAATCCAACATAAAGCTGAGGGAGATAATCCAACATAAAGCTGAGGGAGATATGCTGAAAATAAGAGAAATCATTGAAATTTCAAAAATATTGTATTGCCTTTTCTAATAATTAAAAAATAAACTGTTGTGAAATGCAAGGTACTTATTTCTTTCCATTTAAAGTTTTTTTTTAACTTTTATTTCAGGTTCAGGGGTACGTGTGCAGATTTATTATATAGGTAAAATGTGTGTCATGGGAGTTTGGCATAAAAATCATTTTGTCAGCCATGTACTAAGTAAGCATAGTACCCAATAGAGATACTATGATCCTCACCCTTTTCCCAACCTCCATCCTCAAGTAGGTTCTGGAGCCTGTTGTTCCCTTCTTTGTGTCCATATGTACTCAATGTTTAGCTCTCATTTATAGGTTAGAACATGTGGTATTTAATTTTCTGTTACTATATTAGACTGCTAAGGATAATGGCTTCCAGATCCATCCATGTTGCTACAAAGTACACATCATTTTTTTTTCCTATAGCTACATAGCATTCCACAGTATAGATGTGTCACATTTTCTCTATGCAGTCTAACATGGATCGGCATCTCATTTCATTCCATTCCTTTGCTCTGGGAATAATTTGGGAACAGTGCTGTGATGAACACATGCATGCATGTGTCTTTATGGCAGAACAATTTATATACTCAGTATTGGGATTGTTGGGTCAAATGATGGTTCTGTTTTAAGTTCTCTGAAAAACTGCCAAACTGTTTTCCACAGTGGCTGAACTAGTGTACATTCCCACCCGCAGTATATAAGTGTTCCCCTTTTTTCCTCAGCCTCATCAGCATCTGTTATTGTTTGACTTTCACCAACAGGTATTCTGACTGGTGTGAGATGGTTTCTCACCGTGGTTTTGACTTGGATTTCTCTAATAATTAGTGATGTTGAACATTTTTATATGTTTGTTGTCCACATGAATGTTTCTTTTCAAAGTATCTGTTCTCTCAAACTGTCTGTTTATGTCACAAGGCACTTATTTCTTAAAGCTAAATTTCCTGGAATTCGTTTTTACCTGCATACATTTGTAACACATGAAATATTCAGGGTTTCCAACAAATATTCAAAATATATCTGTTAATATGACTCATTATTTATTAGAATATAATTTTCTAAGTTTTCTGTGATTTGCACTTGACTGGATACTACCGATTGTGCTGTTTTAAATATTTTCTGAAACTTTTCCTATTTACTGCCTACCAAAGCAATTCTCTCTCCTTACCTACTTTAATTAGAACTCTGAAGTCACAAACCTACTTGAAATGAATGGGACTGTAAGAGACGCTTACTAAAAAGAACCTACCAAATATTTTTATGCGGGTTATTTTTAAGATTTAAACCTAAACTTCATCAGAAGCTTCTGCATCAGTTCCATATGCTTCCTAAGAGCTAAACCAAAGACAAACAAAATTCATCATTTCCCAGTTGAATAGTGTGAACTATCTTAAGCAAGGCTATGATGCATATGTTGAAATAAGTAAGCAAAATGTAATATGTAACTCTTTCCTGTCAATGGATCAAAATGATAAAAGGGAATCTTAATGGTTTAAACAATGTGTTAGAGAATAGGCTGCTGTGTTCAAACTGTGCGAAGAAAACACCATTAACAGCTTGTGAAACTGGCATTATATGGCATATACGAAGGACAAACAGGGAAGGGCAGAGAATCTTACGTTCTTGAAAGGATGTGAAGAGCATCTGAAATCGGCTGTTTCGACTGCCCTCATCTGCCCACATGCGGATCACCCCAAGACCTGTGCGTAGCATGACATCATTAGCCACAGTGCTACAGAACTTAGCTTTCAAATCCTCCACGGAACTGCTTCCATCGTACACGGCCACAAAATTTCTCTTGCATTCATTTGAATTCTGCATCTCATAGTCCAAGAATCGCAAGTAAATCTATAAAACAAAAATAAAATAATTTCCCCATATCAAAATGTGAATGTATATCAGTAAATACCAGAACTTTTCTCTTTTTCAGTCTCACAAGACAATCTTGATTGCAATCAATCTTATTATTTTTTTCCTTGTGAATAGAAGGAAGATGTACAATAAGAACAAATTGTGTTTCTTATTTTTTCAAATGCTATTATCCTTTATTTAAATGCACCGTTTTCTACAGCTGAGTATTTTTACCCAAATGAGCTTTATGTTTTCTCATAACTTACTTGAAATCAGTTATTCGCTTTGCCTGCTTATACACTGTTGTTTTTTTTTTTTTTGATTAGCAAAATGTATTTTAAGTATTCCTCATAGATTTCTGTTCCATGGCTTCCTTTTACTTCCAAAAATGTACAAAAATGCACAATTTTTATTAATATCAAAGATAAACAAAATGATACTGAAAGATAGCCTCTATTTGTTTAATTAATTTATTTAACATAAACACACTGCCTCATTTTTGAGGTGAAGTATTACTTTTTTATAAAAAGGGCCAAGCTAGTTTCTGACCATTCATACCACACATAGACAAGCTGTTTAGCTAAGCTACATAAAAAAAAATAAGGATTTAACGGGTAAAAAGTACTGTGCGACCTGCTTTGTATGTTATTTTGTAATACTTCCAACAACTCTATAAAGTGGCCCATTTTATTGTCATATTCAGATGAAGGAACTCAGATGGTATAAATTCAAAATTAGATGTGAGGATCCTCTAACTTCCTAGTCCACAATTCTTTCACAATGTTATGCTGCTTCAGGTGTACTACTTTTCAATCAACAGACATCATTTGACTCTTCACTAATGTGCATTGAAAACCACAAGTAATTCATTCAACCAAATACAAGTCTATAAAGAAATCATTTGCCCATGCATCCATCGATTCAGTGGCATCCACAGGTTGGCCTGTGATTGTTGCAGACACTATTCAAGGCACTGTGGATATCATAGTGAACAAAAAAAGAGTGACGGCCAGTGTTGAAAATGTGTGTCAATTAAACCATAACATTAAGATACAATGTCAAAGAGTGGAAATTATATAAAGCAAAAGGACCCATGCACTGTGAGATGGACACTTTGAATGGTTTCTAATAAAGACACACCTTTCATACAGATTACATTTTATTTTAATATGGATGCCTATACGCTATTTTCTCTAAAATGCATGGCTCTTAATTTAGCATGAATATAAACTAAAGACATGGCATTCAATCAAATATCCATCTCTTTCATCATTCTGTATGAATTTTTTTCTTATTTCATAAAATGTGAAACTCATAAGACAATTTCTTCCAGATCCAGTATGTCTACCCTAAATTTTATAATTTCATTATTTAAACAAGTGAAAACGTATTTGTCCTCAATGTTCTTACTCAACAGGGCACCAGTTCCTGACAATTTCACCTTTAAACTAGTTGTTTTCCATTTCCATTCACACATCTATAATATTTCAACAGTCTCCTGACCATCCTGGATGGTTGCAAGGTACAGATCCTCCTCCCACCCCCAAAGTTTACTCTAATAAAAACTAGTTTACTCTAGCCAAAGTTATATTTCTAAGAAACAAATCTAATAATCGCAGTATTTTAGCTAAAATTTGTAACTGGTATATAATTTTTTGAAGTCTAAAAACATCAAGTAGCAAATTTACATCTTTCTTATCTGCCAACACTATAATTATTTTCAAAAACGCTACCCTTTATGAACATGACATTAGCTTTATTCTCTATCTTCTGTCTAGGAACTTTTTTCCTAATTTGTTAAGAGTTACTTCAACTGTTGCATGTCCAGTGAAAGGTTTTCACTGCCCCCACTCCCTAATCTCTATAGAGAATTAATCTCTATAGCCTCTATGCTATTTTGAACTTTTTTTTCCCCTGAGATGGAGTCTTGCTCTGTTATCCAGGCTGGAGTTCAGTGGCACAATCTCGGCTCACTGCAACCTCTGCCTCCTGCATTCATCTCACAAGTAGCTGGGACTACAGGTGCCAGCCACCATGCCTGGCTAATTTTTTGTTTTTTTATTTTTAGTAGAGACAGAGTTTCACCATATTGGCCAGTCTGGTCTGGAACTCCTGACCTTGTGATCCGCCTGCCTTGAACTCTCAAAGTGCTGAGACATAGGCATGATCCACCACGCTCACCTGATTTTGAACATATTTAAAGCTATAGTTACAGGTTATATGACCCTTCTGAAAAGGGTCCTGAAAAGCTGAAGCAGTGATATATATTTTTGTATTCTAAGCATTAACACTTATTTTATACATAGTAAACACTCCAGAAATATTTGTGAACGATTAACTAGTAGTTTCACTTTTTTTATTGACTTCATGTGTTCAGCATGCATGAAATATTTATTGGGCACCTATATGACAGAAATTTACATGTTATAAATGATAATTATATAAAATAGTCTTATTTTTGTTATATACAGATGTAATTACATGCAATAATTCTCAAAACAAGATATAATACACATCTAACTTCTGACATAAAATGATAAGGCAAAATGTTGCAGATTTGTAAGATGCTGAAAATAAAATGTGAAGTTCTAAATAAGGAAATCCAGACATAATTTGATGAGAAAGAACAAAATTAATTAGAGAAATATGAACAAAGGAATAAAACCGAACCACAGTGGAAAGCACTTGAGTTGTAGGATGCTTTGTGTAGTAGCACAAATTTACATATATGAGCAATTTGTAGCATTGTAGTTGAAAGCCATTCTAAAATTTCCAAATACTTTGACACTGATTTAAATTACCTGTCATTGCTACAGCGTGATGAGAGACATATGTCCCAATGAAGCCTTCATTTTCTGTAAGCCCAAGTTATTGCTTTATTTTATCAAAAATTCAGATATTACTCATGCAGTCCATCTGTGATTCCTCCTCCCAACACAATATTGCATTTCTAAAATTATTCAGAGAACTTTAGAAATATCCAGTTTAAGAAGGTATATATGCATCTAAAAATGTTAAACTTCCAAATTTATACTAACTCATTTGTTTCTTAAATGTCAATAAGACTTTTTTTAAAAGAAGACTTTTTTTTTAAGATGACCTTTATTAGAAAGCTGGAGTAGAGAAGAAAAAGAAATAACTTGCTCCAGGATCATAAGTGAATTAATGTTGAAGCCTTAAAAAAGATTAAATGTTAAACTCCGGTTTTAAGGTTCTTTTCACTAAGTCACACTGCCCGGTTTTGACTATAAGTAAACAAGCTGAAAACACTATAAAAATCAAAGCTAAAATCTAGATATTATGCAAATTTGTTAAATGGAACAAGTCAAATACATACTTATACTCTAAAATACTATGCAATAAATTATACACGTTTATCAACTCAAAAAATATGAAATTATAATTGGAAATAAACATTGCCACAAGCGGGAGAACACAGATTAGGGTAAATAAAGAGTATATTCCACTCCTTTGAACCTCCAAATATCCTTACAAAGTTATAGAAACCAAGTACTAAGACGACAGAATGAAAAATATTTAAATGATTCTTTGGCTAACTCAAAAAAGATGTTTGACCACTTGATACTTTCAGGTTGAAATGTTTCAGTGGCTCAGTGTATTTCAACAAAACATGGGGAGAAATTCCAGATATAGGTGACGGGGGGAAGGAGGCAGCAAACCACATTGCCATGTATTTACCTATTTAACAACGCTGCATGATCTGCACTTGTACCCCAGAACCTAAAGTACAAAAAAAAAAAAAAAAAAAAATCTAACACTACATGTAGAAACACACCTTAAAATACTAATTGATTGTTAGGAAAAGAAAATTTGTGTGTTATACTGACCATAACTTAAGACACTGGTAACATATTATTTCAAATTTCTCAACAACAATAGATACTTGTTAAAATCATTTAAGAAGAAGAGAACTGAAGTTTATAAAAATTAAGTAACTTTCTTAAAGTGATACAGTAATGTCATTTAAGTAATGGACTGGTACTCAAATCAGATCTGCCTAACACTTGGATACTCACCACACTATGCAGCCTTATGTAATGTTCTTAAATGCTCACAGACTTATAGCCCAGAAAGAACGTTATAATCTTAAAGAAAACAAACTAAAACAAAATGAACAATCAAATAAGAAAGGAGAGCAAAACTATTCCTGTTTCCTAAATGAGCCAGAAAAGATGTTGGCTATCAAGATATAAATAAAATTTATAGAAAATAAATGTGTCCCTCAGAAATAAATGACTGTTTAAAATTCTTTAAAAATAGAAACATTTTATATAAGAATACTGTTATAGTTATAAAGTCAACTAGCATATTGGCCCTATATTTTTTCATTTAACAGTTCCATTTTTTCCATATGAGATGATGGACTTGCATTTGTATGTGAAGTGTAATCACTGTCACCTAAGTATCTTCTATATTTAAAGGACATTCATATTAAATAGAACACTATTTAGAGAGAAAGTGAATCATTGCAGTCATTAGATACTAAGTAATTACTTCTGAAGCATTCAGTAATGCTCACCTAAGATCTGGTGACTGCAATGATTTTTTTATCATACAGAAAAAGAAAATATACTTTACTGGGTCCAAAGCTGTCAGTACAAAAGCCAAATTCCATTAGCCAGAAAAAGTGATCAAACTTTTCCATACTAACTCTAGTGTATGTCGTATAAAATCTCTCTATATATTATGATTTGAATGACTATCTCATTAGCTTAAATCTCGTACCACAATAATACTAACAGAAAGAATTATTTAATGTAGCAAACTACAGAAAGCTCTCTAGTCCCTTACTGAAAAAAGAAAAATGATAAACAGTAATATATAACTCTAGTAAAATAGATTATCATCGCTTCTCAGTGAATCATTTTGATGCATTCTTTTTAATCTATCATAAAGAGTTGGGGCTGACAAGATAATTTATTGACCATGACATGGAAAACTTCAGAACACATAAATAATTTCTAGCAATATCTATTTTTCAAATAACATGGAAAGCAGAACCTCTTTTTACATACAAAGCAAATAAATCTAGCTAACAATTTACTAAGTAATATATTCACAAACAAAATTTAATACAAACTGCTCAACCAGGTCCCTCCCCTCATATCAAAATGATATACAGAAAATACACATTATTTGAGGCAATTATTTAAGACTTGCTGAAACAGTTTTCTCTGTAATAAGTAAAAATTAAATATGCCACAGTCTGAGAAATGCTGTACATGGTTTCAATAGGATTAGACACTTCTGTAAATAAAATCATATTCCATAAAGTATGTAGTCGAGGACTTCACAATTTCTATATTACTGACCAGATATGTCAGGTTTATAAACTTATGTAGAATATTCCATTTGGAGGGTATCAGTTTGGAAAAGGAACCAGAACATCTTAATGCTTTATGAAATAATAACACACACACACACACACACACACACACGCATGTCCACAGCACAACCAATTCCTGATATAACAAAAAATGATTTTCTGGCCCATATAAACAAGTCCACCTGAGCAGCTGTCTGAAATATGGGAGTAAAAAATTGACATTTATTTAAAAAAAATTAAACTGAACAATTTTTTGGTAGTTAACTAGCTATTTAAAATTTTTACTTTGTTTTCCCAATTTTATTTTCACTCTTTGGAGATAAAAGCCGACTCAATCTTCAGAAACCTTAATACTTATCTTTGTAATCAATTAAAGTTACTACACTTTGGTTTATTGCTTTCATATTCTATTGCTCCGTACAAATCACTGCAATTTTAGCAGCTTTAAATAACACCAGATTACCACCTACTATTAATACTGCTGTAGGGTAAAAGTACTGGGTTCTTTGGTGAGGGTAGATGAGGCTGAAAATCCAGTTTCCCACAGTTCTAGGACAAAGGTCTCCATTTGCTGGAGGACTGCTTACTGGGGTCACCCTCACTCCCAGAACACATTTCTTAGTCCCCTGATTCTCTTATTTCCTCTTTTCATTCACATCCAAAGAATTTGCTCTACTTTTAAAGGGCTCATATGATTAGATTAGGCTCACCTGGATAATCCAGCTTTTGATTAATTCAAAGTCACCTGACTGGTAATCTTAATCACATAGGCAAATTTATCATATTCACAATCCCAAGAATTGTAGCTGAAAATTTATGTTTATCATATAAGTAACTTTAACACTTTTATCACAACTTTACTATAAAAGACTTATTATTCTTGTCAAATTTTTACATTTTTATTTTAATTTGAACAAAAATATTTTTGAATTAGTTAACAACAAATTAAGAGCCAACTTTAAATATGAAATGATGGGCAAACAGTAGAAGCTAGAGTTTTATTATACCAAAACATTAAACATTGAATTACCTTCATTTATGTATTTTTATATATCTTTTGACTCTAGCAAATAATAGAAATATGAAGTGACAGATTTGTTAAGTAGCTTGATTTAGTCATTTCATAATGGAAACATCATGCTGTACTCGATAAATATAAACAAGTACTATTGGTCAATTTAAATACATTTTTAAATGATTTTAAAATTAATTTTTAAAAACTGTGATCATTTCCTCAAAGAATGTGGTTTTGTGAGAGCAAATGGGACCAGGAATTGGGAGATGCTAATCTTGCTCGAGCTCTGTTGCTAAATAGCCAAACCTGTGGGCAAGTCACTTATCATAGATTCATTAAATTTTGGTTTTCAGAGGACTTTCATGTTATCTGTGCCAAAATATTACTTGACTTTTAACTATTATACAAAATCTCTGCCAGACATTGCTTGGATTCCTCCTGTGAAATCTCATTTAATCTTTGTTATTAAAATGAAAGGTTTTTCTCTGTGTTACATTAAAAGCTGTTTATCTAGTTTCAAATGTTCAAATAAACTGCAGTACTTAAAGGCCTTACTCCTGCAGATTAAGTGTTATTCCTGTTTCGTGTGACAGTCCCTCAAATGTTTGAAGGTTGCTACCATCTCCTTTCTTTTAGAAATAATCAGTTTATCTATTCCATGAATTTTAATTGATTAACAGACATTGTGCTTGACACTGGATATGTGGAGATAAATCTGGTCCAGCTTTCATGGAATTAATAGTTACCATGATTCTGTCTCCCATCATTTCATTCTAATGGCTGTTTTCCAGACCAGAATCTGAATTAGACCTCATAATATTTGCTCAGAGAGGCATATGTCTACATTTCTTTGTTAACTCATATTGAATTTCATTATCTTGACTCAGTTTATTCATCTTTTAAATGATCTAGTCAGTAACAAGGTTCTTTCTGCCTCTGGTTTTCCAAATTCTAAAAAATCTGGATTAATCACATTCTAATTAAAGGGGACCATCTAGATTAATATCCTTTAGTAAAGGAGACATCGGATATTATATTTTCTGTTTGTCAAAAGCCTGAAAAGCAGTAAATAATGTGTATACATGTTAATAGAGCCCAAGGAAGCTATTCAGCACTTTCCTTGTGCAATATGGTTTAGTTACCAGGTGTCAATCAAATGTTCACCACGAGCTATTTCAAGTAGAACTTGCGCTTTGATAGTCTATTCTCATAAGCTGCTAGGAACTCTATAAAAATAGAAAGTCCACATAGGCAGTAATCTCCAGCTTTTGCTTTTCTCCACAGTATTCAAAGCCACTTCCTATTCCCTAACCTTTAATTTAACAGAGAAAGCCTGTTACAATAGAGTCATCTTTGTCCAGCTCTGCAGGCAGCTTCCCCTTTGGGTCACAGAATGCCAAATTCTATAACAGACAGGTACATTGTTTACTGTTGCTCTGAGATTGTACAAAAGACAGTCTGTTTACCAGCTGGAAGAAAAGGGTGTGCATTTACACTCTCATGAAATCCTTCTCTTTAAGACTGTAGTGACAAAGGTACCAGTTATGACAGTAAGGTGTAACACATATCACCCCATTTTTTAAAAAGTCTTTAAAAATATTTCATTGGTAGAGTTTAAGACAAATAAATAGCCCTTGCATGTGAATTCATGTTTTATGAAAAGAGCATAATAAACTGCAATCTAGCTCTCTTGTTATACAGGTAGCGGATTTTTATGGTTTTATGTGAGCAATCGTTTTTCACTTTAAAAAAAGAAAAATAACTGTCTTTTTTCAGAATGCAATTAACTTTCTCTAAGATTTGTTCAGAGGCAAAGAGAAATGCAAGCAACAAGGCTGGAAGCTTGAGCATGATCTCTGAATCTCTGTAACTGAAAGTTGGGGAAAGGTGCCACACTTCCATTCCATATGCAAACTCTGGAGACATATTCAAGGAAAAATCAAGTGAAGAAAGACTAGTGCCCTCAAAAATGGCTCTTCACTGGGAATAGTGACTCATGCCTGTAATCCGAGCACTCTGAGAGGCCGAAGAGGGCAGACCACCTGAGGTAGGAGTTCGAGACTAGCCTGGCTAACATGGCAAAACCCTGTCTCTACTAAAAATACAAAAAATAAAATAAAATAGCCAGGTGTGGTGGCAGACACCTGTAATTTCTGAGGCTGGAGAATTGCTTGAACCCGGGAGGCAGAAGTTGCAGTGAGCCAAGACTGCCACTGCACTCCAGCCTGGGAGACAGAATGAGCTCCATCTCAAACATGAAAAAAAAAAAAAGTGGCTCTTCTTTTCCTCTCGGCCTAAATATGCAGTCACCAAATTCTATTCTCTCTCTCCCTCTACTATTTCCCTCATGTTTGCTCACCATGGCCTAGTTTCCAACACTGGGATTACCGCCACAGCTTCCCACTTGCTCTTCTCCTTGCAGTGTTCACTCCTCAGTTCCTTCTTTGCAGGAAAAAGCAATGTTCCTAAAATGCAAACCTGGTCATACCACTTTTCTGCTTTGTCTCTCCATATATCACAAAAGCACTCACAATGGAGTCTGAGTTCTTTAGAGAGGCTTGGAGAACACTTTAGGTTAAGGAATCTACACCTCCTCCCTATCCATGCTTTCATTTGGTCACGTGCAATTATACTAATTCCTGAAAAAGCATACTCTCTTCTCTCTTGTGATTCCATGACTTTATAGATGTTATTACCTCTGCCTGGAGAGCCTTCTCACCTTGTCTACCTGGCACAATACTTCACATTAAGATTCGACAGGATCCTGACGGCTGGACCCTTCTACCTTTGATTTACCCTATCTGGTATAAGGGGTCTTTTCTCTCTCTTTTATATCTTATAAATACCACAATGATCTAACCTTACTGCTTAGATTATTCTGTTACATATTTGTCTGAGAACTAAACTGAAACACCTGAGCACAGGGCCTGGCATGTTTTTCCATGTCTCTGGCAGAGTGCTTGAGACTTTATAGAGTCACAAAATCAATTAAATAAATAACACACTGTTTCAGCCTTGATAAATAGATGACTACAAATCTAGCAAATGCATTTTTTTGCTTATAACTTTGTAACTGAGGAATAAAAACAAAAACAGGAGAGTGAACAAATCACACCTTAGACCTATGACATCTGCTGGCACAAAATGACTCATCCTATGCATTTTGAAAAATATTTCCTTAAACAGGATCCACATAGTTGTTCTATAGAAGTGTTTCCGAAATGGGGACCTGAGTCCAAATCTAGCCCACAATAGATTTAGTTTAATACATGTAATATTTTAATTTTTTTTTTGAGACAGAGTCTCACTCTGTCACTAGGCTGGAGTGGAATGACACAATTTTGGCTCACTGCAACCTCCACCTCCTGGGTTCAAGCGATTCTCCTGCCTCAGCCTCTCGACTAGCTATAACTACAGGTGCACGCCACCACACTCAGATAATTTTTATATTTTTAGTAGAGACAGGGTTCACCATGCTGGTCAGGATGGTCTTGGTCTCCTGACTTCGTGATCTGCCTGCCTTGGCCTCCCAAAGCGCTGGGATTACAGGCGTGAGCCACCATGCCCCACCAATACTTTTAATTTTTGTAATTAAAACCAACCCTCAAAAATCAGGGTGCTCAACATAAAATCTAGATTTTTGGCAAGTTATGAGAAATAATGGAGGACTTGATAATGCTGGACCCACATTTTCTCATAGCAGCAATCACAAGGAGCTTCATGGGCAGCTAAGTCACGCCTGTCTCCTTCAAATGGGCACAGGATCTCCCAGGCCTTCTTACTATTGCTACCAGCCCTTGCTGCACAGGTATTTTACATGCCAGATATTCATGATCTTGTAGGCCCCAGGCAACTTCTTTTACAGATATAATTTTAGTTTACAAAATAAACCAACTACGGATATTGACAATAAGAGCATAAGTGTAATTATACATAGAGCCATGGATCTCACATACCATTTCAATCCATATTCCAGAGAGGTCAACTTACCTTCAAGTCTCTTGTCTAGCTTTTCACATGATATCTTCAACACACTCTCTAGATTGCTATTTATGACGTCAAATTTAAATTGGACAAGAGAAGACAAGTCACATCTCAAAAACCAAAATGAAATCATAGCCTATGATGAATGCACTCTGAAATGGATTAGATGTGTCCAGTTGCTTCAAAGCAATGCACGTTATAGACGCTTCTCATGTCAGCTGTCAAGTGTGGGTTTCATCTTAAGACTGACCTTGGACCGTGGAGGTGCTCGGATGTACCACTTGCAATCAACAGCCTCGCTAGCCGTAGCTTTGCCTTCCTTCATAATTTGTATAGACTCCACAATTCCTTCAGGGCCGCCCATCTCAAACTCACACACTAAATAACAAAATGCCAAATAAACACACAAAAATGGAGCTTGAATAATAAACCAAAAGTGTATTTCACAGCAGAAAACAAAGTCTTCAGAGCAGTATTAAATATCTCTTTTACCAACCTGGTAATGGTTTCAAAGCTCCAAGGTCCTTAAAGTCAGGATCTTAAAAATTGAGAAAAAGACAATTAGTCCCATTCCACATTTATTACTTACAGTGATTTTGAGTTACATATCATTAAATTATCCAGAAATCTGTCTTAAAAAGCACACTGGGGACAGTAAATGATGAAATAAAAAGTGTATAATGATGTTGGGACTGAAATGTTAATTTAGTATTACTAGAAGGTTTTTCTCAATACAAAAAAAACACTATTTTTAAAAGTTTCTAATGCCAAGTTTGCATCTAATTATCAAATAAAAAAGCTTACTCATTACCTATAACTTCATAGGTAGAACAATTAAATTAATTATATTATCTATTCTCTATAACCACAGAATAGACGTTTTTGTAAAAATGTATCCATAGGTAATTCAAAGTTTGGGGCAATTTCCCTGTCTTCTAGATACTATCCTCTTTGCTGACTCAAAATATTCTGTAAAGTGTTGTAACACAATTTTTAACCAGAATATTTGAAGCACAAATTAAGATGTAAAATCTAGAACTCCTCTTTTTTGGCTGACTGAGCAATCCTGTTTTCATCAAATCTTTATCTGCAACATTTCATACTATGCTAGCTTTCAAAGCATTCCTCAGTATTCTAGTTTGTCAACTCAACACCCACTCTCACCATCTTCCTCACAGTCAAGCCCAGGCTCAGCCACCTGTCCTCTGCTTATTTATGTATTTCAGTGGAAGCCTGCAGTATCATGAGTCTCAGATGTTTTCTAATGGTTAAAAGGCAAATTGGAGGCCTCATTCTCAGTTCTGGAATTGATTTTGAGGTAAGTATGCAGCCAATGAAGTATAAAGATGAGCCTTTTACAGAGTTTCTGAGAAAGTCTTCCTTGCAATACAGACAAGGTGTATACCATTTTTTCTGGCTCACATTGCAGTCATGCTTGTACGGGGCATTGTGGAATCATGAAGTAGAAGTAGCCAACTTACAATGTTGAAGGTGTTAATATAAGAAAATGCTAACTGTGACGATGAACAGAATGGAAAGGTGGAGATCCACAAGTCATTAATGATGCCACTGAGACACCATATTATCTTATTTGATATACACATATTCCTATTTTTTAAAAAATTTAAAATTTTAATTATTACATAAGTATATATTACATACATATACTTATTACATAAGATGTATGTAGTCATTGTATATACTTATGGAGTAACTTATTCTGGAGTTGTATTTCTCCAAGATTTATCCTTTTTTTCCATGTGACAAGTAAAAATTGTTTACATTTATGGTGTACAATGTGATGTTTTGGTATGTGATGTTTTGATATATGTGTACATTGTCGAATGGCTAAATCATGCTAATTCACATATCTTAATTCATATAACCATCATTTTCTTGAATAGTAAGAACACTTAAAATCTACACTCTGGCAATTTTCAAGTATATTATAGAATATATTGTTACTAACTATAGCTAACATGGTGACTTCTTGAACTTATTCCGTCTATCTGAAACTGGGATTTTGCTTTTTGAAATAATATACATACTTGTAGCCTTTGTCACTCTGAGTTGAGCTTTCTTTGACTTATCAGTGGGTGAAGGCATCAATGACTATATGTTAAAGGAATTTGGCATACAATTCGAAAGATAATTGGGAAATATAATTTGTTCTCACTATCATGGTACCATCTGTAAGTTAAAATCTTTTAGAGTCAGAAATATTTTATGAGACACTGCTCAACAACAACTCAGGACAATATAAAAAGTAGCATCTTCCTAGAAGAGATTAGTTTGGATATTAAGACCATGTGTGCTGATATGTATGTGTGTATCTAAGTGCGTTTCTTTCTATGTCTGTGTGCCTGGATATGCAAAACCTGTAACTACAGGCTGACTGTTAGTTTGGTTATCTTCATTAAAGGTTTTGATGTTGTTCTTCTTTCCTGTTTTGTCAGTTACATGAACTGATCTGTTGAAACTGAGAGGCTTGGATTGGCCATGCTACAATCTGATCATATGAACTATTTAGACTCATTTTATTATAGACACTATTAAAAATGGTTAATAAATTTTGATACAAGATACAGATTCCTTTGCAAAGCTGTTTTTGAAAAATCGATTTTTAAAAATCTCTTTTAAAAAGCTGATTTAAAAAATATTTTTAGAAAAAAAGGAAAAAAAAACTGAAAGCAATTTCTACTTAAAAAATGGAGACATCATAGATCATTTGGATCAAGATACCTCCTATGAGTAATTTGTGTCTTCATCTACACCAATAGATATGTAGTTATTATTTCAATACATATGTATGTAATACCTATTTTGTAATAAAAGCTGTTTTGTATAGCACTGCTGAAATTGGTTGTTCTCATCAAGCCGTTTCATTGGTATTGATGAAGTTCCCCATATCTTCCTTATTTTTCCAACAACCTTGATGACTTATTATCTAGACATTTGTTATTCATTGTATCCTTCTTACTACTAAGAATAATGCTTAATTATCCTCATAATTAATACTCATTATCTCCTTTTTGATTAGAATGTTTCAGCCTTATGTGCCGATTTCTACAATTTTTATAGAATGTAGTTGATATTCTGTTTTCTAGTTTGAAGGCTAACATTTGTCATTTTTATAAGTCATGCCAGACAATGTTGAGAGAAATGCCAGTTCTAGGAACTGAAAATTTATTTTTATCTTTGTATTAACAGTGCTAGCACTGATAGTTTAAAACCCAAAACTTTAGGAAAAAATTGTTTTTGCAATTCCATTTGTATTAATATTACAATAATAGATGGGCCATATGACCTACAAAAACAAACCAATAAACAATATTCTCTTTTTGAAACAGCCTAAATTGAACTTAAGATTAAAAGGCTGATTGGTGAAGGCTGGTGGTGGGTGAGGTCATGAATTATTATGCAGATGCATGATAAAGCTGGACTTGGTAACTAGTCTTCTACTCTGGATCTATCCCTAAGTCTGTTCTCTACTTAGCAACCTAAACTATTACACATGGAAATCAAATCATGGAACTCTCCCAGTTTTCCACTGCCCTTAGAGTAAGACCATCACTCTCAATGGATTTTAACGCCCTGTGAGTTCTTGCCCTGGTCCCTGGCTCCATGCTGCTGGTCCCACTCTCTCCACCCTGATCACACTAGCCCATTTCTCCAACACCCCTGGCCGTTCCCATGCTCTGTACTAGGAACTTGTTCTTTTGTCTCTCTGCAGTGCCTTCCTCCTGGCTTTGGAGAGCTCGATCTTTCTCATTCTTTGGTTTTTGACTCAAATATTATATTCTCAGAAATGCTTTGCTTGACAATCCTCTCTAAAGTAGCATTGTCTCTCCTTTTACTTTCCCATGTTATTATAATTTACAATTATTTAACTATTTGCCTTTTTATTTTATTTATTTATTTACTTACTTACTTATTTATATATTCTTATTCTATCACCAGGCTGGAGTGCAGTGATGCAATCTCGGCTCACTGCAACCTCCGCTTCCCAGGTTCAAGCGATTCTCCTGCCTCAGCCTCCTGAGTACCTGGGACTACAGGCGTGTGCCACTACACCCAGGTAATTTTTGCATTTTTAGTAGACACGGGTTCACCAAGTTAGCCATGATGGCCTGGATCTCTTGACCTCATGATCCACCCTCCTCAGCCTCCCAAAGTGCTGGGATTACTGGCATAAGCCACTGCACCTGGCCGTCTGTTTATTTATTTGTTTTTTTTTGCTAACCATCCACTTCCACTGCTCCATAACCAAGAAACTCTGTAAGGCTGGGTTCCCCAACCAGCTGTGGGCCGCACAGCAGATGAGCGGAGGCAGGCCAGCAAAGGCAACGCCATCTGTATTTACAGCAGCTCCCCATCATTCACATCACCACCTGAGCTTCTCCTCCCATCAGACCAGCAGCAGCATTAAATTCTCACAGGAGCTTCAATTGCGAACTGTGCCTTTGAGGGATCTAGGTTGCACGCCCCTTATGAGAATCTAATGCCTGACGATCTAGGGTGATTATGCATTAAATTCTCATAGGAGCTTCAATTGTGAACTGTGCCTTCGAGAGATCTAGGTTGCACGCTCCTTATAAGAATCTAATGCTTGATGACCTCGGGTGATTATGCTAGCACTGGGGAGCAGCTGCAAATACAGATTAACATTAGCAAAGAGGTTTGACTACACAGAGGTCATATTAAATCAATCTCTTGCAGACACATATCAAAACCCTATCAGTAAGTGGCAAGTGACAAGCTGCATCCTGTGGCACGCTTTATAGTGACAAGTGAGTTGATATACTTCAGTTGTACAGCTGCATCTGGTGGCAGGTTTTAAGTGAAAATCCGACACTTATTTTGGTCCGCATACAGCACATCCATGCTTTTATTTAATGCATCTATCCATGCCTATTTCTCATACTGCACACTTGTTTCAGTGACAGTTTTGGTAAGCCCACAAGCTACGCCTAGCCAAAATGAGTAAAAAATAAATGTCACTGGAGAGCTTCTTTGAAAAGGGGAAAGATTCAATGATGAGACAGCAGAAGACCCCAAGAATGTCAACAAAAAGAAAGCTGCACTTAAAGAGAATACCAAGAGTCCTACTTAAATTACAGGTTCACTGCAACTGGTGGTTCACATTCTCCAAGACCACTCTCTATAATGTGTGGACATCAGCTATCCAAGGAAGCCATGAAAACCTTCAAAACTGCTTTACCACATGGTGACCAAGCACCCTGCATTAAAAGACACAGCTTTAGAGTTTTCCAAAAGAAAAAAAAAGTAAACATAATGAGCAGAAGAAATTGCTGAAGACCACCACTTCATGAAATGTGTCAGCGCTGAGAGCATCATTCTCAGTGGCTAACTTCATTGCTAAAGCTAAGAAGCCCTTTATTAATCATACCTGCTTCTAAGGGCATCTGTCATGAACTTTTAGGAGAGACTGCGGTTCAAAAGACAGCATGTGTTCCTCTTTCAGCTAGCACCATAACTAGATGAACTGATGAAATAGCAGAGGATATCGATGATTAACGAGTTAGGATTAACGAGTCACCAAGGTAGGCAATCCAGGTTGACAAGTCTACCGATACTGACAATGAGGCAACAATATTTGTTTTTGTGTGATGTATTTTTCAGAAGGATGTGCATGAGGATATGTTATATGCACTTTTATTGCCAACCAACATCACAGCTGTAGAATTACAAGTCTTTGAATGACTAAAAATCAAGAAAACTGAGTTAGTCATTTTGTGTCCATAAATGCACTAATGGAGTGGCTGCCATGACAGACCAGCTTTCTGGTTTCCCTACCTGGGTCAAAGAGGTTGCTTCTGAATGTGAGTCCATGCTTTGTGTTATCCATATAGAAATGCTATGCTGGCTAGCCAAAAAATGTCACCTGTACTTAACAGTTTTCAGGATGTGATTAAAATTATCAACCACATTAAAGTACATGCCCTTAACTCACATCTGTTTGAGCAGCTCTGAGGAGTTGGACACAGAGCACAACATGACTTCTCTTATACACAGAAGTGAGATGGCTTTCTAAAGGTAGGTCACCGGCCAGAGTTTTTGAGTTAAGAGAGCCACTCCAGAGATTTCGTGTAGAAAAATGGTCATCCCTGGAAGCATATTTCAGTAACACAGAATAAGTTGCATAACTTGCTTACTTGTGTGACATGTTCAACCTGCTGAATGAACTCAATCTGTCACTTCATGGGGAGAACAACTGTGTTCAAGTCAGCAAATAATGTGGCTGCATTCAAAGCCACACTGAATTACAGGGGTGACTATGAACATTAGGATTTCTGACATCTCTCAAACAGCAGAGATTTTGGAAGAGACTGAGCCAGGGCCTTCTTTCTCACTGCTGGTGCATGGGCACCTATCTCAGCTTTCAGAAGAACTTGAACATTACTTCCCAACCCAAAAAGACCCTGGAACTGGGAAGGAATGGATCCATGACCCATCTGTGTATAAGCGAGGTGAACGGACTTCATCCATGCTAGAAGAGGATCAAGTGCTTGAGACCACAAATGACGGTGGCCTTACAAGTATGTTTGAGACAACCTCAAATCTCTGTACAATCTGGATTAAAGTCAAGGCAGAATATCCAGAGACTGCCACAGGAAACACTGAAAAGCCAGCTTCCATTTCCTACATCCTTTGTAAAGCAGGGCTTTCCACAGCGACAGTAATGGAAACAAGATCACAGAGTACACTGGACATAAGCAACACACTTCTGATGTCACTGTCTCCCAAAACCCCCAAATGGGAACGTCTAGTTGCAGGAAACAGGCTCAGGGCTCCCAATGATTCTACATGATGGTAAGTCATATAATTATTTCATCATATATCACTATGTACTAATAATAGAAATAAAGTGCACAATAAGTGTAACACACTTCAATCATCTGGAAACCATCCC
The DNA here is from genome assembly GCA_963574635.1 of Cheracebus regulus. Taxonomy (NCBI): domain Eukaryota; kingdom Metazoa; phylum Chordata; class Mammalia; order Primates; family Pitheciidae; genus Cheracebus; species Cheracebus regulus. The sequence goes on from CAUYQU010023891.1 coordinate 21,902, forward strand.
GACCCCAGCCCATGGAAAAACTGTCTCCAACAAAACTGGTCCCTGGTGCTAAAAATGTGCTATAAGGGACTTTCTGTCTCTTGATACACTCTATCCAGGACTTAGAACAGTGCTTAGGCATAACAAGTGACCATACTCAGGACTGAATTTATCACATGTCTCTTCCTATAACAAATAGAGTAACTTAACACAAAGTTCATTTTATGTTGATTGCATTTGCAAGGCTTTAACACTTTTCCAATCCGCAGGTTCTCATAGTAAATATATCACATTAGACACTATATTAGAGAATAGCCTCTTGTTTAACAAACCTCTCCCTTTTTCTTTCTAGGCTCACATCTAGACTGTGTTTTCCAGCCTCCCTTGCAATTATAGGTGGTATGGAACTGAACTCTGGCACAAAGGTTAACTTTACGCGCAGGCTGAGTGCTTACAATCTTCTTAAACTCTGTCTTTCTTCCATGGTCTACCTCAAAAGCCATGCGTTGGAAATGCAAAACTTCTTCGGCTTCATTTTATAAATGAGTATGTGGAGAACAGACAGCCTTTTCCTTGACCCTGATTAGACTTTTCCTCAGCAAATAATATACTTCAGGTATGAAATTACTAAAGTTTTTTTTAAATGTTAATTGTAATTATTATTCCCCAAACTCAGAAGGTGTTCCTTTATTGAGATTCAAAGGTTACTATTTTCATAATAATACTAAAATGCTATTTGTCTTTGCACACTCATTTTTTCAAAAATATATGGAAGAGCTTTGCAGATATTACATGACATGGCATTAACATTACTATGACTAATAAAGTATGTTCTTGTGTTTTCAAATATTCCAAGGTTGGGATGTAAATGATGTACATTCTCAGAGATTAGCTAAGTTTGTGGTCAGTGATTTTACTGGACACTTACTGGTGGTTATTTTCAGTTTTTCTTAAAACAAGCCCAGTAACCCGATTTTTGTCCAATACAATGTTATTTTCATACTTCAAAATGTTTATTGAGCTTACATGGAAGCACAGCAAGAATTAAGTATGTTTGCTGCTATATTTTGTAAATCTATTTAGTTATCTAATTTGAAGCTTTTTATAAATATTTAAATTTTATCTATAGATATAACAATTACAGAACTTAGTAATATTTCCTCTTAAATAAAAGAAAATATAGTTATACTATATAAAGAGAGATTAAGAGACTCACTGTGTCACGACAGTGGCACCATCTATTTCTAAAGTTATGAAAAAAATGAAACTGATGTTTCAAACAGGTGTCTTACAGAAGGTAAGAATCTATTCCAAATAAAAATCAAACAAACTTCTAGATAAAAATGAAAATATAAGAACATCTATCTTGTCCTCCACTTTATAGATGTTAATAATTTACTTTATTAGGACTTAGAAAAGCAGGCATTTTTGAATGATTTTATTCTGAATATTTGATTGAAGCACTGAGATAAATAAGAATTCTAAAAAAAAAGTATATTTTAAACATAGACATCATTAGCTCTTTAAAAGCCAAATCTCACTTTTCAAACTCACAATAGTGAATTCACTGAAATGTCTCACAGTTATTGTGTGACCTTGGCCAAGAAGCTCACAGGAGACTAATAAAGTCGTTTACACCTGCCATTGCTGAATGTCTACTGGATGAAAAGAAGTCAGTAAAAGAAACCAGGACAGTGCCACTTTCCCATCCCACAGTCACTCGCTGACTAAAATTTCAGCTCAGACAAGAAGACAGAATTAATATCTTGTCTGGAGAACTTTACTTTTGTCTAAAAAATGAACATGTACAGACTTGGCTGGGCTTCCTGATTTTGCTTGAAATCGCCCAATGTCAGCATGGGCCAAAGATCAAGGATCATCTTTTATGTGAATGCTTGACGACAAATGGAAGTAATGTTGAAATATTCAAATTTTTGGATAACTTTCAAACCCTACGGTTTATACTGGAACATCTGGGCTGACATTTGCGTTGATGGTGCAAATACCATGGTGGATAAAACTGCTGGTGTCTTAGCAATGAACAGGACTGTGGCACCAAACCTTAGCAGCTAGTATTCACTGCATTAACTCACTGCCATGAAATTTCACAGCAGGAAAACGAAAAGGAATTTTATTTAAAATCTTCATGATGAAGCATTAAAAACTATTTTTTAAATCCTAAAATCTAAAGTAAGTGTTTTAATATTTTGTTAAGATGAAATGTTAAGTATGGATAAGGCACTTTTGCTGCAGACTGAATTGTTTCATGATTTTCCTAAGAATAAGCACAATGCAGTTGTTCAAATGTGTGATTACCCATTTTTTCATGGAGCATCATTTTTGCTTGACAAGCATATTACAGTATTTAGATTTGGATATTTGGCAGGGATTTTCTTGAAAATGAACAAAATGAATCTGTTGATTTTAAGAAACACAACTGACAATATTTGTTGCCAATGATAAAATTTAAACTTCAAGGGAAGGAGATGTATTTGCCACTGTGCACTTGACAGCTTCCCAACACTGATATTTTTAAATGAGATGTTTGTTGATGTGAACAAATGCGATTTTTTATTTGTGTCAACATTTAGCAGTTTTGCATAATAGTAATCCAATAACTGTCAAATAAATAATGCATAAAGTTAAACAAGCAGAGCCTTTTGAGAAGGAGAATACACTAATGGATGTTAATATAACAGAATACAAAGAAATTCATTGATACAGTTTCACATTCCCTGTGGAAACTAACTGTAAGAAGCTATCATTTGTTGAGCTTTGGTGTAGTATAAAAGAATAACCACCATTATCTTAAAAGCCTATTGAGATACTCTTTCCTGGCTAGCATGGTGGCTCAAGCCTGTAATCCCAACACTTTGGGTGGCCAAGGCAGACAGATTACCTGAGGTCAGGAGTTTGAGACCAGCCTGACCAACATGAAGAAAATGAAAAGTAAGAATACACTTGAAATATATCTACATAACAAAAAGTTTTTTGTTATTCTCATTTTAATTCTTAAGTTATTTTCATTTAGTTAGATTCATGAAAATAGCTAATATCACTGCAATAATTAATATGTACCATATTATAATTAATTTAAACATAGTAAATCCTTTATTCCTTAACATTATATGAGGTAGAGAACACTATTATGCTTGTTTTATAGTTGGGGAAAACAGGCAGCACAGAGAGATTAGTAACTAGCCTTAGAATGCAGCTGTTGGTAGGAGGGGCTGAAATCAGAATTAGGCAGTTGAGCTCCAGATTTCCATACTGTTATTTCTTATGTGAATTCATTACAGACTTGTAAATGCTCAGAATGTCATCTGGTCTACTGGGCCTGTCTGGACTCTCCATGGGGCTATTCTTTCTTTTCTCTTGAATTGGGAGTGATGTAACCTAAAGCAATTTTATATATAAAACAGATAAAATACAATTTTTTTTGGCATGGGAAAAATATGTTTAAGTATGATGTTGGAGCTATGGTTAAAAACACAAATATGTTTAAAATGTTTCAAAAATAAATTTCAAAGATCAAGATCCATGTAAATAAACTTTTTCATTTGCCTTACAGAGGAATAAATTGGAGCTGTGTATTGAAAGCTAATCATGAGATGTACTAAATGCTGCCATAGGAAAATAAGCCTTTGTGTATGTTTCGTAGGGGGTGGGTGGTAGACTACATTACTTACAAAGTCCTTTTCACCCTGAAACCCAGTGATTCTGTGATTAGTTCATATATATATATGATTATATTTGGGTTCAAAGCAAGTTTGGTCAAATTTACAAGCCCTACAGTAAATATTCAATGAGCAATCACCTATTGAAGGAAAAAATAATCAGGGAAAACGTTTAGTTTTCTCATTTCCATGAATGGAGACTCCATGAGCTGGGAAGTTACTCAACTTGCCATTCTCAATCTATAAACTCATCTAGATCCACTGTCATCACTACCTATCTACTATTTGTCTCAGAAATTTTCTTTTCTCTAAATCTTTTTCCACTTATCTTCTGGATTTTCTAATCACTCCTACTGATAGTAGTTAGTACATGAATTATCTTCCTCCAATTTTGAAAATTTCTCTCTCTAAAACTAATTTTTCACCTATCTTCTGGATTTTCTGATCCCTCCTACTCGTAGCAGTTAGCACATCAATTATCTTCCTCCAATTTTTATCCTACCTTCTATTATCTACATCTTTTCAAACAATAAGTCGGCTCAAGTCCCTTCTTAACTAATAAGAAACTGCAAACTCCTTCTTTACCTTGTTCCCCACTGTCCACTCATTCTTTCCTGTTCTCATTCAAATCCCAGATAATTGGCTTCCATTTCTTAGACTTGAGATCCATGACCAATCTTCACATCCACATTGCCTACTCACTTTTTAAAGTCCCATCATGTTTGTGTACACATCTTTACTGAAACAACTCTTGACCTGAAATTAACCTCACCCTTACCCATCCTTCCATACTTGTCTGCAACTCCTCATACAGTGTTCACCTCTTGCTTTTTAATCAAGGTTGAAAACCAGGGTGTTGTAGTTTTTTAAAGCATTTGATCAAACTTAAAGCACCATTTAAAAAATCAATGGCAAAAAAACCTTAACAGCACAGTACTAAAATAGTTTGCATAATCATATTATTTTAATACTGATTTAGTTCACTCTAGTCTAGAAGCAGCATCGTTCTAGTATAAAATTCATAACACCACGTTTTAAACTTCTTTTAAAAGTATACTGTTTTCTCTATGTATGTATTGCCCACATGAAAACCATTAGGTAGAAAGAAGAGAAGCTCTCATTTTGAGTTTGTCTACCTAATGGTTTCCATGTGGGCACAGAGTTTATATATCATGACATTTTTTCTAGTTTAAAATAAATTATATTCATACATAAATTTAAGAAATCAAAACTTACAAGATTTATAGGAAGAAATTTTTCAAGTGTTTTAACATATTATTGATATGTGCATGGCTTGTACAGCTTTTTTGTTCCCTTATTTATTTAGCTGTAATATGAAGTTTCCTCATAGTGCTTGTATTCACGTTTTTAACAAGTTGAGAATACATAACTCTTTCTTATGAGTGCACAGAAGCTGGATTTTATTTGTATTCACATTAAATAGGCTTTTGCAATGTTTACTTTTGATAGATAGTAACAAGGCAATACTACTGTTCTGCAGAGAATATTTGCATTTACTATTCACAATCATGGAAAGATGTGTGGGACAGAGGAAAGAAGAAACCATGAGAAGGTCAAAAATGGCCAGAAACAGAAAAATGAAGACAAAAACAACACACACATACACACACACACACCTATACTGTCCAAACAATGGAGTTTGCACATTCGAATTAGCTGTCATAAAACCAGTTTTGTTGTTCTTGTTGTTTTTGTTGTTTGTATTTCTGTCCAAGGGCAACCAGGGATGTTCTTGATTGGTTATTGGCAATATAACCTCTCAGAAGAACCTCTTAATTCTCTCAGAATTCCCTCATCACTCCTCCTAAGTCACACAAAGAATATATGAGCCCATCTCCTGAGCCATCTTTTTCACCAGACCTGGTTTAATAGGGCATTTCTTGTTAGCAGAATTATGGTGCCAATGTTATTAGTGCATAAAACACCTCCATCATCATCTTCTTTCTCAATTATGCCACATTCAGAGTTTACCCAATGCCAATTCCAGCTTATTGATAAGCACAGAAATCACTGGTGATTAATCAGGAGGAGAGAGGAACTGCATGCTACAGAAGGGTCTGGCACTGATACCAAGGCAATTGGTACTGAACTGGAGCTGAACTTTTATGCCGAGAAAAGGGAGGGGAAGCTATAACTCCACAACTTCTCCTAAGAGCTACATGAATGTCTAGGAATAACTAACTGTAGTCTTTGGGACCCAGGCTTGTAAGCATGGCATAAGTTGCAGAGGAGGAGAATGCTGTCTCTGACACACACAGGTTGGAAGCAGTGGTGGCATACAGATTTGTGTGTGTGTGTGTGTGTGTGTGTGGTGAGACGGCATTAATCTTACACTGTCCTCTTCCATCTCCATTATGCCACTGTAAACTAAATAAATTATGTCAATGAAAATCAAGAAGCAAAATATTTTACAAGGAAAGTTATACTTTCTCAATCTTACTTAAAGATGTAAGTATAAGCATCATGACGAAGCCTTGTGTGTCGCAGCCACATAAATATGTTAAGGATACAGTAAAGCTGTACAAGCCATGCTAATGTAGCATCAAGACAAGACCTTTTGTGCTTCCAGTGAATCTGATGAACATTAGACCCTTCTAAACAGAGTTGGAGTAGCCTCTTATTGGAAACTTTGGAAGTGTTCTCTGTTGGTGCCCAGGGCAAGGACACTGGAGTTTTTATGCCAGGCAGCAGTGGGACCCATGGCAAGTGGAGGAGCGATCATGGGACCAAGAGAGCAAATGAGAAATGCCAAGTGGTGCCTTGCCAGGAGCCTGGCATGGGTGCATGCATGAGGCACTCCTTGATCAATCCTGGAGAAGCTGTTCCATCTGCATGAATCTCTGCTTGTCCAGAAAAGAGGTAGAGTTACCATATTCTGTGAAAATAAATGTGTTCTTTTAAGTTATGATTCTCATCCCTTTACCAAGGTCAGAATATTTGAGTTCTAGCCATCACTCTGCTCATCATCATATCCAGAAAATCCAGACACCCACTTTTTGTAAAAGCCACACATAAGGGATATACTGATGTAGAAAGGTTGGAATTAAAAAGGCAAAAAATTATATGCCAGACAAGCATAAATAAATGATAAAAAGCATCTGTAGTGATATTATGTTAAAATGGACTCAAAAGCTAAATGAAACCCATCAAAAAGTAAGTCAAATACTTAATTTCTTAAAAAGCGATTCATGAGAAAAATTTAATATGCTGAACCTGTATGTAACTAACACTTATTGACAGAATTCTACTTTCGAAGGCATCGACTGCCTGACTTCTAAAAGACTGGGGTAAAAAATATCAACTGGGTTTGATACAAAGCGGTAGTAGTTGCAAATATCAACTAGTTAATGGAAGGGCTATGGATTTGTTAAAGTAGAAAATGATATGTAAATATAAATTATCCCATGCATGTACAATTCAGATTTTGAACTTTGTGGTACATAAATAAAATTATCTTAATTCAAAGAATACCTCAAATATGATAACTGCTCTATATACTTTATTTACAAATCAAACCCTATTGTAGCCTCACTGGCTATTCTGCACACTGCACTTATTTTTATTAGATAGCATTTAATGTTGAGACAAAAGTGAAGTTAACTTTATTTCTTCAAATGCCTGAGATCAGTAGGAAAATGCCTTCACAAAATTTACTAACATAGTTTTTTCCTTCATATTGCAAATATCAAAATAATGATAGATACTTGCTGCATGCCAAGATAGCCACTTTTCTCTTAATATATATTAGCATATGCTAGGAGCACACGTCCCTTTTATGTCCAGTTAGCTTTAAAATAATATCCTCAATGTCAATAATGGTAAAACCGAGCTACTCTAAATATGTATGAAGCACAGTAAAACAAACAAAAACCAACCAACAAACAAACAAAAACATTGTCTGTAATGTTACAATCTGCAGTTTAAGAGCTCTTCTCCTGGAAGTGTGCAACTGAGAACTTAAAGGACTTATTTGCATTCTACAATATAAAGTAGTCTTGGTCCATTTTAAATACAGCGTAAGTACATGATTACCAAAAAAATTCGCCATCTTCCCATCTCTATTTCTTGTATTTATTTTTGTCCCCTTTGTACTTGCTTTTCCCAGTTATTGCAGTAACTTAGGTTTGAATGAGCCTCTGAAACCAGTAATTTTAATGGGCAGTCCACTTGAAAATTAAAGGAATCATCTCAGGTGGCTAGTTTTGGACCACATGTTGACTGAGTTAGACTAGAGTTCCTTATGCCCTCTGCCTCTGAAAAAGAATTATTTCTAGAAAGTGTAGTCTCCATCTTGGGGATTGGGAAGAATGATTATTCCTGGACCTCCAGACCTAACTAGACTGCCAGGGTCTACTTGGCATGCAAACCTATCATCTTCTAAGCACTGTAAGAATGGAAACCATTTATAGCCTATATCAAATACAACTGTAAATAGTGCTAAAATGGAAGTCTTAGAATTTTTAACAGTGCTATACTACTTCTTTCCACTGGCATTTAGAAAATCTGTAATTTTGAAAATGGCACTGCATTATAAAAGCACTTTGAAATGGTTCACTTGGTCCTAGAATTCGGCTTAAGACACAGCTGTTTATGAGACACCTGCTAAATCTGTAGTCCCTGGCTCATTTTTCTGTCATTCAAGAACAAGAGCATGGAAGGTGATTTCATTAAGAGATGAGAAAAATAATCCAAGGCTTTTCCAGAGTAATGGTCTACAGCAACATAAATCAATATCATAATTTTTAGGTTATTTTATGTTAGAAAAAAGAATGGGTTTCTCTTGTTTAGTTAGAGAGTATGATTTATGGGATGACTTCTGCTTTATTGCTTTCAGACTTTTCATTTCAATCCATCATAAATCTAGGCTGGAAACTTCAAAAACAAAACAAATTTGACTACCTCCTCACACTTTCCTTTCATCAGGAAGATACCAAGAGCTTGCAATTATTCTTTGTAAAATCTCTACTACCTTCCTCCGTTTCTGTATCCGCCATTGTGTTTAGTCACTTCCTTCTTCACCTGCTGGCTTCACAATCCTCAGTGTCTCCATGCCTTTGCCCCTCCGTCCTCCAGTCTTTGGCACCCATTTTTCTGACGTCCAGATCTGAGTATCTCACTCTGTGCCCACTCACCCTAACGGCACCACCTGTTCTGTGATGCAAAATCCATGACTCATCTCTGCACTCTTACTCTACCAATGATTCTCTGTATTGTCTTCACAGTTTCATTTACCACAGACAGCCTTCCCTCAACTTAGAAACTCTCCAGCTCCCATATTCCAAAAGAAACTTCCATCAGCCATGCTGCTAGCTGGAATAATCTAACTGTTCTCTTTCTTTCCTGAGAGGCTTTCTTCTGGATGCTTTGGAATACAAACTATCTTTCACTGATCTCAATAATTTCAATTAGTGAAATTGGTACAAATTAAATGATTAAAAAATTTTATAGAATATTTCAAAAAGTAGGGCCAGGTGTGGTGGGTCATGCTTGTAATCCCATCCTTCTGGGAGACCAAAAAGGGAAGACCACTTGAGGCCAGGAGTTTGAGACCAGCCTAAGCCACACAGTGAGACCCAGATTCTCTACAAAATAAAGTAAGTTGATCCAGGTGTGGTGGCATGCACCTGTAGTCCCAGCTACTTTGGAGGCTGAGGCAAGAGGACGGTTTGAGGCCAGCTGTTCAAGGCTGCAGTGAGCTGGGATCATACCACCTTACTCCGGCCTGGCTGACAGAGTGAGATCCTGTCTGAAACTAAAAAAAGAGGTAATTCATCAATGAATTAATGAATTTGGAATTCTGAAACCATTTTTAAAAATTTTTTTTTGGTTCTTGGTGGCCTTTCTCTTTGCTCTCTGTCTCATTCACACCCACACTTTCAGTACCAGGGAGAGGACTCCTAGTTCAACAGTGTGTGGGAATTAAGCAAGCAGCTCTGAGCACATAAATATCATTAAGAGATCTGGTGCTCCTACAGTGACTGCAGCCTTAAAACCGCAATTCCAAGTGAGATCCCAACATCTTCACTGAGGAACTACTGTGGGTAAAACGTCCCTAGATTCACTGTATGGTGTTTAAATAGGGAAATCGCCACACTATATGAAATATGTGCACTTATTCTCATTCAATGCAGGAGAAAATGGAAGTTTATGAAAGATTATAAAACTGACTCCAAGGCACAATTTAGTCAGTGGAGAGTCAGTATTTGAATGGAGTCTGTCTGATTGCACAGTTGTTCACAGCTGTGACCCTGGACCTATCAAACCTCCAAACTAGGTGGCAGCTTCACTGATAGTTTGTCTTGACTGAACATTTGTTTACCACTTCTGGATCAACAAGATCCACGTTTTCCCTATGACTTTGGTCAACATCATCAATGAGTTTTAAATGATTCAGGCTTTAGATTTTAATAATTTTTTGGTTTCTTCCTCACACTTAACACTTCCTTGCATCTACCTCATGACCAAGGTCATGTCAATTCCTTTTTTTAGGAAATTTTGACCTTTAATACTTTTTTTTCTGAATTCCCAGTATAATTTTTTAGGAATGCTTACAGCAAATCATTTGTTCCACCTAGTGTTCCTAATTTCAGTCTCAACACTTTTCAATCCAGTCTCTCTGGAATATATCTCTGATGATGCCAGCTTCTTCAGAAATATTCAGTTGCTCCTATAAATACCTCATAAAGCTTGAAGTTCTAGACACATTTCATGATATTCATTCAAGATCCCTCTCCTAAGTTTTCTCCGGGAGTCAACAGCCCAGTCAGGACAAACTATCTCATCACCATAACATATTCCCAATGATACATAAAATGTGTATAATTACCAATTCCATTTTTGAGGATTTACTTTAAAGTAACAAAATAAAGATATTGATAATATAGTACTTTTATAATAATTGTTTTTAGGACATCAGGTGTCTATCCAAGGCTAGGGATCTGATGAGAGATTCACTCTCCATGAAGCTGAAACAGGGAGCTGAACCACCGCTTACGTGAGATGAATGAGAGACTGCTCAGCTCCTTCTCTCCTGAAGGGGCCATGGAAAATAAAAAGAGAGAGTAGGCCTTGCTGCTGAGCAGTGAGGCATGACAATGTACAAGAGAAGTTTTAACCAACACTTGTCATTACAGGAGATTTGCAGGTCAAATAAATAAGACCTGAATTATCCACATATCTGAAACCATGCATTTAACTCACAAGGGTTACAAGGATTATGCACGGGCTGCAATAAATACAACTACTTTCTGCAGGAGTGTAACTTTATTCTAGGCTCCAAACAATTCCCACCACTAATTTTCCAAAGAAAATGGGTTGTTTACAGCAAAAAGTTCAGCACAGGAACATAAGACCTAAGGGAGGAACAGTGAAAACAAAGAGAAGAAATGGATCTTGAAAGATTCCAAATACTAGAACTACCATGCACAGACCATAAAAGAACAATGTTTATCATGTTTAAAGAAATTACAAACCAGACTGAAAATATCTTCAGGGAACAGGAAAAAGACCCCAATATTTCTGAAAAATAACCAAATAAATGTAGAAATGGAAATCACAATAATTGAAAGAAAAACTCAATAGACAGATTTAATAGCAGACTGTAATGGATGCACTCAAAGACACCAGAATAAATCTCCAGTACATAGCACAGACAGATGAGGAGTGAGAAAATATAAGAGAAGTTAAAAGGCAAGACACAGTGAGATACTAATCTTATCAGGTTTCTAGAAAGGGAGGACAAAATGGACGGCATGAAATATTTAAAGAGAGAATTATTGAGCGTTTTCAAGACTGTTGAAAAAGAAAAAAAAATCATTACATTATCCAGAGAAAAAGAATAACACATTTCCTAAGGGAACACTAATTAGGTTGATACCTGAGTTCAATGGAATTCAGGAGGCTGGAATGATGTATTCAGCAAGCTCACGCTCACACACACACACACACACCCACACACACACACACACACACACATGCTCATACAGACTTCAACATCCAAATCAAACCCTTTCAAGAATGAAGCTGAAGTGAAAACTCAAATTATCTGCCAAATCTATTTTCACTCAGGGAATCTCTGAAGGCTGTAGTTCAAGAAGGTAAGTGATATTAGGTCCCCAATTTTAGATGCAAAAAGGAATGAAGAACAACAAATTTGTGGGTAAACAGATGAGCACTCACTGACTCCAATAATAAGAGTAAGGCAAAAATAACATGTAAATCATGAGGCAGTAATGCAGGTTGACATTTTCAGATTCTATGTTTTCCAAGGGAATAATGAATGCAGATTTTGAGAAGATATTGTGTATGTTGTAATCTCTTGAGTAACCACTAACAGGACAGGGAAAATAAGTCATTTAATTCCAAAAATAAATAAAGCCAGACAAATTGCATGGTGTAATCATATAGTAATAAGGAAAGTAGGAACTAAAAAATAAAAGAAAGGAGGAACAAATAGAAATCATAAAATGTAGGACTGTTCTAAAGGCAGATATATGAATACACATTAACTAAATACAATATTAAAAAACAAGTATTAGAAATCTGGATTAGAACACACATCTGATAATGTGTTTTTCCTAAAAAACATCTATAATTTAGGGGAATAGAACCGTTTCAAGTGTCAGGAAAAGAATTATACAAATTCAAATCCAAAGAGATCTGATATGGTTATTACAGGAATAAAGAAAAACTTTAGGGATAAATGCATACTACATATAAACTAAATTATTTTTAAACTCCAAAAGATTCAACTCTCTGAGAGAAACAAGAATTTTAAATGTATATGTACCTAAAAACATAGGTATAATGTTATCGTTGCATCAGTGAAATATTTCCAGAATTCAAAGAGAAATAAACATCTACCACCATAGGGACAGTTTGTCAAAGGAAAAAAAAAACTTTAAAATTATTATTATTGAGTAAAACAATTATAAAAATACCTCAAAACAACTTGTTTGATGTTGCTGATTCAGAACTTACAGGGATATTTATAGTTTCAAATCGCTGTGCTAAAAGGCAAAAATGTATATATTTTGGGCAGCATCTATCTTGGTGATCTGTTTTTAACTACTTGTGTTGGTATAACCTGGAGTTCACATGTTTAAAAGAATGAAACTCAGTCTCTTGCTTCATACCTCACACTAAAAATCAAAATCTGAAAAGTAAACAAATAAAGCATTTAGAAAACAACAAAGAATCATGTCATGATTTCAATAAGGGAAGAGTCTAAGTTATACTATAAAAAATAAAAGTAATATACTGCACCAAATTAAAATTAGGGATTTCCAACCTCCACATGACACCATAATGAGAGCAAAGAGGTAAGCCACACACTGCAAGACCTCATCAGCACTTATAGCTAGAGTATATACAGACCTACTATAAATCACCAATAGCTAGAATATATGCAGACCTACTATAAATCAGTATACAAAAGACAGACAACACAACATAAGACAGGCAAAAGTACTGGACAGATATTTCACGCAAGAGGAAATTTGAGCCTCTGGAAAATTTAATACAAATTATTTAATCTTATCAATAATAAACAAATACAATTAAAATAGCAATGTGTGATCCCATTAAGCAGCCAACAGAACAGAAAAGAATGCAACACTGATGACATCGAGTTCCATGTGTTTGTGGAACAGTAAAAACTCCTGTCCATGGCTGATCATCCTGGACATTACTGTACCCATATGTAGGAAGAATTTTGAAATAGCGTTGGGACTGAGTAGCGTTTGAAAAGCTTCTCAGAAAACTATCAATTGCTGCTGGGGGAACAGGTAAGATAATCCTACTGGAGATAACACAGGCAGCTGTGTTATTTAGTGGCAGAAAGTCTGGTAACACTATTGCCTGGGTAGAAGATAGGAAATATCCACAATAAACTTCTACATTTTACTAATGAGATTACTAAGCAGAATGTTGAAAATGTCAAATGTCTTCTCTTAGGTGCAGATAGGAACAGATAGAGGTAAGGTTCCTATAGAGATCAACATAAGAAGAATTTTTAATCAGAATTAAGAGAAACTTTCCAAATCTCTCTCTCTCTCTCTCTGTGTGTGTGTGTGTGTGTGTGTCTGTCCTTCTCTCTATCTCTTCCCCTCCCCCTTCCTTTCCCTCTCCCTCTCTCTTTTCTTTCTTCGTCTGTCCCCATCTCTCTCCCTCTCTCCCCCTCTTCCCCACCCGCCTCTCTGTTTCTCTTTAATTCTCTATCTCTGGATCCTGGAATTTGGGACAAAGATGAATTTCAGAGTGCTGACAGTGAGCTGTGTGGACTTAAGAGGAAGATCAAATCAAAGAACTCAAAGGTACATCTGTAAAATACTTTGCTAAAATTGCAAAAAGGTGTAAAAAAGAAGCAGCTCACGCAACTTCTCAAGTAGGTTTGAAAATCTTAAAAATATCCCAAAGTATGCTGGAAAATGCCTGATGAAGTGGACTAGTTTGTGTTGTTTGGTGAAACCACTAAATTTTAAAGGCTGTTACATCAGCTTTTACTCATTCAAAGGGACAGAGATCATTCAAAATGAATAGAAGCCCCAGCGTTCCACTTCCTATAGTCAGGAAGAGGGCTGAGAAAGCTCCTGACCTGCAACACGACAATTTGGGAGCAGGGAGCGGGAGGAAGGGTGAATCAGACAGCAGAGCCAAGTGTTCCAGGCATAACGCCAATGGCAATGGAGAACCTCTCCAGGCAGCTGCAAGAATTTCCTGCCGCCAGAGTCCGAGGAAAAGGCAATGGTGCCTGGATGGATTTTAGAACCATCAAGGTGGGTCTCCATCCCACAGTGGGCCTATTTTAACTCTTCCTGGTAGGACTGACTATGGGGGTTATCCCCCCATCTTCCCATTGCAACCTGGGTGGGGGTGGGTAAATTGCCTTTTTAGCTCTCAAGTCTGCATTCAGAAAACCACAATTGAGGAGCTGCACCAATTGGCTGCTGCCAAGGAGTCCATCTGCACTTGGACCCAGTAAGGATGACGGCTACAAGACTCCAAGCTGACGTCGTGATGAGAAGACAGTTGTGAGAGTCTTTGAAGGGGGTGAGTACGTAGTTTGGGGGAGGCATATGGATTATTACAGCCAGAGGGCACCATCCCTTTGGTAGGTCTATATTCAAAGATGCTCTCCAGCAATTCCTTCTCTCCCTTAAGAGGGATGGCAGTTTCCCATCAAGAGGTAGAGTTTATTTCCCTTCCCTTGGAACCTGAGCTTACCTCGGGACTGCTTTGACCAATGGAATGGAGCAACATGCTTAGCCTTTGACACTAGACCTGGCAGTTCCTGCTGCTGCCTTCTGAAACACTCACTGTTGATATGCTCCCTCTTGTAGCCCAGCAAACATACTGTGAAGAAATTTTATCAACCACATGAAAAAGAATCAAGTCTCCCAACCCACAGCCTCAGCTTAATTCCTCACTATGGCCAAGAACATCAACCTGGCATGAGAGTGAGACCATTGGCCCCACAGCCATTCCAGTGCTCAGGTTCTCATCAAATGGAGAAGAACCAGCTCGTCAGCAAACAAAGATGTAATAAATAATGCACGGTCGCAGTTTAAGCCACTAAATGGTAGAGATTTTTTTTAACCCAACAAAGTAAAGATTCAGCACAAATACCAAAAGATTGTTGATATTCAAAAACCTACATATGGAGACAGAAACCGCCCTATAGGAAGGAGCTTCTAAGGTAGCGCTTGGTGTCCCCACTTCCAGGTATTAATAACTAATGCCTAATCACTTCTCTTAGTGTGAGCTAGGCCTCGTGACTCATTTCTAACTAACAGTGACTCACTTCCAGTGAAAGTAAAGCGATTAGATGTCACTTCCAAGATTTGGTTAGAAAAACTGTGACTTCTCTCTTGTTCTCTTTGTCTGTCTTTGTCAGTCTGTCTGTCTCTCAGACCTGTCTTTTTCCTTCCCACCTGACATGCTCATGCTCTAGAAGGAGTCAGTTCATATACTGTAAACTACCCAATAAAGACACCCATATAGAATGGAAATATTGTTTCTGACCAACGGCCAGTGAGAACTGAAACCTGCTACTGCCGTGTGAATGAGCTGGAAAGTGGATCCTCATCCAATTGAGCCTTGAGATGTTTACAACTCGGGCTGATAAAAATCTTGCACATGAAACCATCTATCTTATTTTTTGGTATTAAATAAGATTAGCTTTTGTTACTTTTGCACTGCTTGACTTTCAGTAGTTAGTTACTATTAATCAAAAATGCATACAGTGAGTAAAAACAAAGCTATAAGGATGCCTACACATATAGCGATAATTGTAAATTTACAAGTGTACTAAATAAAATGAATCTGAGCATGCTGTCTTTTCACTGTGAGAAGAATCCTAAAGTAATAACATTTGCAAGTAGAAATATTCCAAATTCTCTTGTGTGCTTTACTCTTGCAATTTCAAGGTATTAAGAAAAATATTGACAGTATCACATGCAACAGATTCTGCCCATGGCAACACGCTTTCCAGTATTTAAGAAACACTACTAAGGCACAGTGAGCAGCTAAGGACATTCTGCTGTGGAGTATTCTAACCCTGTGTCACGCCAGCACAGTGGAAAAGGAGTAGAAGTCTGGCATAACATGTCTGATTTCATTTTTCGAACAAAAGATTCACTTTACCATTTTCAGGACTATTCTTTAGAAAATGAGATTTTGTGCAACCTTACTTTTTCAGATTTTAAAGTCAAGCATGAGGCATTTTCATCCCAGAAGATTCACTGCTTATTGAGATGGTATGATTGACTTAACAATAAAAGTATTTGAAATATAGCCTTTCTTGGGAAAAAATATATCATAAAATATCATACTTTCATAATTTTATATAAACTTTTTTGTTTATTAGTCAAGTAAAGAAACAAGCAATATATTATTTTAAAATTCACACAATAGTTCTATTGCAAGTATATGTATAGCATTCCAATTTTAACAACACAAAAAATTAAAAATTAGCTAAATATATCAAAATGGAAATGTAGTTAGGTGTATATGTATATTCTACTCCTAAAACACACGTTTATAATGCATTATATTTTTTGACAGATTTCACATGAATATGTTTTTTAATTAATTCTAATAACGCCAACATTAAAGTATGTAAAGAAATCTGGATTTAAAGAAACTTTGATTTGAAATATTTAATAACATGAAAACTTTTAATATAATTGCAATTTCATCTTTGGATTTGCATGTTTAAAATTCTTCTCCTGAAATTTCTTATTGAAAACTGTCTAAAATTTTCAGAGTGACAAAAATACCAAAAAAAATACTAAACACAAAAAGAAACACTAAATGTAGAGAAAGTTCTAAGTACAATTTAGCAAAAGTGAAAAATATATACTTTTTAAAATGAATAACAATTTTAAATTATATTTGAAATGGAAAAAACCTCTAATTTCAGGATATTACATTCAGGCATTATATTAAGACCTACTTTCTATCAGCTCAATTCGTTTCAAAATTTATGTTGTTGGTGAGAGATGCATGCAATAAAAAAACAAACATGTAGATGGCACTCATCTGGTACCAGAAAGATAAAATGATTTCTATTTTGCTTTAATACCACAAAGAAGTGAAGAATATGTTTTGTATGAAAGCTATACAACTAGAAATTTCAAATTCATAAGGTACTCTAACAAATTTTTAAATGGTCTTTTGACACATGGATAGTCCCTTCATGTTCATTTAATTTATATAGACCATGAGAGAAGGATAAATGATTTTTACTTTGCTTGTTTTTGGAAAGACCAACAATAAATATATCCAGATAAAATACATGTTTCTAAAGTTTCAACTGATTACACATAACCCCGATTTAGAGCAATTAAAGAGATTCACATGTTGGAAGCCATTCAGACTGGAAAGCAAAATCAATGATGACATATACAAGTGTGTATTCTCCTTTGTTTTCTTTACATAGCTATACCACCAAACTCTTCTCCTCTCCACGCTAGCCCATTCACTCTCCAGCTATTGGAGCTGTTTATTCAACAGCCATCAGACTCCTTTGTTACAGCTTTGAAAGACTAGGCAACTGCAAGGGTGGGGGTTTGGGGGGCGGTTCTGGACCTGTACCCAAATGTTACTCTGGTGTGTCTGGATGAGATTAACATTTGAATTAGTGGGAATTAGTGGGCTCAATGAAGTAAGTGGCCTTCTCTAAGGGGAATGAGTGCCATCCATTCAACTGAAGACCTGGATAGAACAAAATGACTAAGAGAGAACACCTCCTCCCTCCTTCCTTGAGCAAGGATGTGGGTCTTTTCATGCCTTTGGACTCAAACTGAAAAACTGGCTCTTCTTGGATCTTGAGTCGGCTGATGTGCAGAGTGGAACTACACTTTTGGGCCTCCAGCTTATCACCTGCAAGTCTTGGGTCTTCTCAATCTCTGCAATTGTGTGAGCCAATTTCTCATAAAGAATCTCTGGATGGATAGATAGATAGATAGATATAGACAGACAGACAGACAGATATAGACTGATGATACGTGATTAACAGACAGATTGACAGATAGACAGAAAGACTGACTGACAGACAAACAGACAGATCATCTCCTGATTAACCTTGAATACACAGATGGCACAAAGGCCTTCATGATGAACCCCTGTGTATCTCTTCCTCCCATCTCTTACTCAGGAAATAGCTCTTTCAGCTTCCTAATCCTGGAACAGCCTCTGCAGTCTGACAAATTACAGCCTGTCCTCTCTTTAGCCCTGTTTTCTGTATCCTGAAGCAGGTTTTTTTTTTCTTCTGAGCATTCTCTTCTTTATGTAAATAGGAAAATGGGAATCTTCTCCAGAAGAATCATGCACTACTTAGCAATATGCCATGCCCTCTGTCAGAAATGTTAACCCTGATGATCTAATTAATCTCAGAGCAACACTCATTGGGTAGTGTGGCTATCATCCCAATTTTTAGAGTTGAAGACTGTGAGACTTCGGGTGACTATTAAAATTGGAAAACGTCACACAGCAAGCAGGTAGCAAAGTTAAAGTATGAATACAGGTAACCTTATTCTAGAGGCCACAGTCTGACCTATTAGAATGTTTTTCAAAAATGTAACATAAAAGAGTCACAATGGTAAAGTTTGGGGCATTCATGATATGTGTTACTCACCACTCACCTGGGTTAAATACTTGGCTTTCTGTTAATTTTCAAAAGCTGCCCTATAGAGGTGGGAGTGGGGCCACTGCGGCACAGAGAAGCTGACATTTATTTTATTCCCTCTCTGGGGTGTGATGCTTGAAGCCATTTTTTCCAGGCACCTCCGTTGCCACAGTTGCCTCGGACTCGAGATAGCCCTGGAGGCTTCTGTGAAGAGGGAGAGACAAAGGTCTTGCATCATCCCTGACTTTTCCTCACAGCTGCAGGGAATTTGTGTGTGACCCACGGACACAGAAAGGATGGAAGAAGTTATCTGGGAGCTTAACTAGGGCTGAAGTCTCAGAGGCTAGAGAGGCTGGGAAGGCTTGGGCTCAGAGGGACAGCTGGCAACAAGGCGGCCGGTGGACTGGGTGAGAAGCCCAGCTGACTCCCCACGGGCTTCCCAAGCCAGGGAGCTGCAGATGGTCCAAATCCTGCCTGGGAGAGCAGGCACTGGGCGCCACCAGGCCACAGGTCAGAAAAGAACAGATAACAAGGAGGATGGGTCAGGAGCACTGCCACCATCCTGTCCCCCCACAGGACCTGGGGAAGTGGAGCAGGGAGTGGAAGCCATTTGCAGGGGCAGTTTCAAAGAACCCAACTCACCAAAGCTTACTTCTGATTTTGAAAAAGGAGAGAATTTGCTAGATAAGTTTAACTTTCCTACTGCCAAGCAAAATCGTGAGCTCAGAGTTGAGAAAATTATTTTAGATATAAAAGAGAATGACATTTTTCTATTCTGGGGTTTTGTGCATCTTGTAATTGTAAAACATGTAACAATTGTGGTGCTGTTTTCCAAACAACGTGGAATGTCAGAGGAATAAAAGCTGAAGACTTCACTTGCCATAGACACTGCTCTGTAATCTTATTTGTAAATTGTTAAGTTTATACATATAATCATATTTCTGTGAAAACAAAAACAGCAGAAGCAGTAGCAATAAATTCTCCAAAATAAAAAAAGAGAAAAAAGAGGGTGTGGGCAGGGGCATATACATGTGTGTCTATTTATATTGTATTCTTATTTATTGAGCACAAAGAACAGTGTGAATGTTTACCTACCAAATGGTTACAATATCTCAAATGAGTGGGCGTACAAAGAAGTTGGGAGATTTAAAATTTTCCTCAAGCATCTCTGCATGTTTTGACTTCTTAAGAGCTTACATTACTTTTAAAAGATACACAAACCCAAAGAGCCTCCCTCATACCTCTGCTCATGGTTAGACACAGTCTTCTGACTTCTTTCATGTCCTTCCCATCCTTTTATTACTTAATAAATATTTATTGATGCTTTCCATATTCCAGACATTATGCTAGATGCTGAGGATGCAACATTAAAAAAAAAAATCCTAACCTCATGACATTAATAGTCTGGTAGTTGAGAGATAGTATTAAAAAATACCATGCAGTGATAAGCAATGAGTGCTTTGGGGAAATTAACTAGGATTAAGGAGGCACTAGGCAGTAGGTAGGTGAGGTATGAAAGAGGTAACTTTTATATTATATGAGGAGAGCAGGGAAAGGCAGAGAGGGCAGAGAAGGCTTCTGAGATCACGTGATGGACCTAACTAAGGGAAGAGGGAGAACCCGCCTGAGAACAAAGGGAAGAGTTTGTCAGGCAGAAGATGTTTCAAGACCTCAAGGCTTATTCAACAAAGGAACACCAGTGAGCCCAGAGTGGCTGAGGCAGTATGAGAAGACAGGAGTTAAAAGGATAGAAGTGTGGGGCAGAGAGGGCCATGCGGAGCCAGGGTCAAAACTTCCACCCACTCCCGGATTCTGTATCACCTGACGAGCTATAAACATGTTATTTACCTTTTTCAATAGATTTTTTAAAATAGCCAAAAGAAGGATATTTGGTGACATGAGAAAAGAATCTAAAATCTGCATGTTTGTGTCCATGAAGTTTCACTGGAACACATCCACGGGCACTCATTTCTGCCTTTCTGCCACAAAGATGGAGCCCAGAGGTGGCCACAGGGACACGTGGCCACAGAGACTCAAATGTCTACTCTCTGCCCCTAAGCAGAGGAGAAGCTCACGGGCTCCTGAGGTGCAATGTCCGAGAACAACGGGATAACATGAATAACCTCTGGAGGGTTTATAAAGAAGTGACTTGGCCTGACTGGCATTTTTCAAACATCACTCTGGCTGCTATGTGGAAAGAGTATTGGGAACAAGAGCTTGATTCACTGTACAATTGCATGTCTGTATTGTAGCACTTTGTACTAGAGTAATCATGTTTACTCATCCACAATTTCTGATGGATTACATACACACTTTGAAAATAAGCAGGGTTTTTGTTTGTTTGTTTTGATCTCAGTAAATATAGCTTTGAGAATTTCTGAATCTAATGGGTACTTATCGAATAATTACTAAAGAACTACTACGCACAAACCTTTTGCTGGAACTTGGCTGCAGGTAACTTCATTTCCAGTCTTCTTTCCATGGCATGCTATAGTTGCATTTATCTTCTTGTAACACATTGGTGAGCCTCTATCTTACAACTATCATCTCCAATTGAATTTATAATCATCTGGCTCTGTGTTCATAGTACAGTAGAATTAAAAGTCCCTTTTGAACAACAGAAAGTGTTCTGGGAAATACTCATTAACTGTTGAGAATATCGTCACATGAGAATAGTTCCCAAACATTTATTTCATTTCTTGAGACTAGAAGAGCTCGTTGAATTGCCATAAAAGAGACTTGAAGGCCGGGGACAGCGGCTCATGCCTATAATTCCAACACTTTGAGTGGCAGAGGTGGATGGATCACCTGAGGTCATGAGTTTGAGAACAGCCTGGCCAACATGGCAAAACCCCGTCTCTACTAAAAATACAACAACAACAAAATAGCTGGGCGTGACGGTGTGCGCTGAGGCACCAGAATCCCTTGAACCCTTGGAGGCAGAGGTTACAGTAAGCCGAGATCATGCCACTGCACTCCAGCTTAGGTGATAGAGATACACTCCATCTCAAACAAACAAAACTTAAAATTAAAAAATACAGAGATTTGGGATTAAACATAAAATTTCCTTTTGATTTTAGAATAATAGAAGAAGAGAAGTTATAAACTATTCTGGTAGAAGTTAAAATGACGTAAGACATCTATAGCCATGGACTCATAAGTCAATCATGATAGACAAGGAAGACAAATCCTAAACAGAGGAGATAAAATGAACTGTCTCAATTTAGGATGTGATGTTATAATATACAACTAGCAAGAGTTGGTCCTGAAGGAAGTGACTTTGTAAAGAAAAACGATCAGCAAAAACTCTAAAGCTGGAATGGGACACCACAGAGCCCTCACCTGGGGCTTTCCACATCACCTGAAGTATCACAGATTTCTGCTTCATCAAATAATAGCAGATGCAGATTTGCTATTTCTTCTGAAGTGATTTTGATAATCCTGTTTTCCTGCACGTTGGCCTGTTTTAATTCTTCAAATATATTGGCAAAAATTGTTGATAACCCTTTACTGTTTCCAATCTAACTGTACTCATATATTGTAATTTCATTAATGTTATTTTTACCATCTTTATTTCTGAATAAATTTTTATTATTTATAAAATACTGTATTTTATTATTATTTTGAGTTTCTTCATTTTCTTTCATTAATTTCTGCTTTTATCTATATATTCTTTATAACTCTACTTTTAAAAACATTTATTCTATTATTGTTTTTCTCACTGTTGGACATACCTAAGTCTTCAATATTTTCCTTATTTATTGAGAACTGTGTTTTGGTTCTAACAGCTACTGTGTGTGCAGGCCAAAAGATGTGTACACAAATCTTTGTTAATACTTTAATTAGCAGAAAACTCTATTTTGTCATGTTCATCTTGGTTTCTCCTTGTAACCATGTGATCTTTAAAAGTGAAATTTTGAGTTTTCAATGGCTTAGGATTTTCAGCAGTCTTTTCATTTATCCTGTTTAATAAAATTAACTGTGATTTAAAACACTATATTATTTAGTAGGTGCTGAGATTTTTTTGTAACATATATGGTTGAAATGTTGCATATAATTTGTGTATTCTTAGAAGCCACATATACTTCCTTTATTGAGTGCAGAGTTGTAAACACATTTATTAGACCAAATCATTATCATTTTAAAGTCTTTCATATAACTTACTTGTACATTTAGAGAAATGACAAGTGTTCCATTATTGTGGTTTGCTTGTTTCTTGTTTTAAATATGGTTTTAATTAATATATTTAAGGGAACATTTTTAGTACCTTATGGCTTATTTTTTTAAAAAATTTTCTTATCACCATTATGCAGTTACTCCATTATTATTAATAATTTATCCTAAATTATAATTGATCTGATATTAGCTTAGCTTTTAGTAGCTTTCTTTACTTACCACCTCTCTATCTTTTCATATTTAAAAGTTTCAACCTTCCTACATATGTGTATGTATGTTTTAATTTCAACATGTTGAAATATTTCTTATAAGTACTATGCTGCTGGGATTTTTTTCCTCAATGTATTCCTTTCCTCATGTTTTTATTTATTGGTAGATTTATTCTGTTTATATTTATATTTATTAGTTATTTTGGCCCTCATATTCTGCGTTTTTCTTATACCTCATTTTTTCCACAGTTCTCTTTTTTCCTTTTCTTTGCCTTCTATTTGATTAATAAAGATTTCTGTATTTCCTTTTAATTCTCTGATGGCTTAGAAACTATGGGCTGTATTTCTATGTTTCTCTGAGGCAGGTTCACTGAGGGCTGGTTATCAAGTTTTCTGAATCCAGTAACACTTTCAAAAACAAGTTACACAGAGAGAGAATTGATTACAAACACAGAAGCACGAAGGGACAAATTCCTTGGAGAGAATTGATTACAAACACACAGAGGTAAAGGGACAACAGAAGCCTAGGGTGTGTGGTCCCCCATGGCTCAGGAAACTGCCTGACATGAATAGAATCTTATTTGCATGTGCCCTATTGTGCCACAGCTGAAGGACCCTGGGAGCCTAGGCTTTACATCTTGGGTGAAGCATGCCACACTCAGCTAAAGCACTGAAGATCAATCCATGTCTGGGGTGGGGCTGGAGCAGTTCCAGGCTGTTCTGGCTAGTCTCCCTTACCTCAGGATGTTGCACTCCCACCACGTTCTACTGCTATTCTTGAAAACTGCAGTGAGAAATGGGGGCAAAGTGGGTCTGTGCAAGGCTCCCCAGAGAACTGTCCAGTCATATTCAATGTGTTTTTTTTTTCAAATCTGTAAGTTACCTGGTTTAATACCAACCTTTTAATATTTTCAAAGGCTCAGTAGTGGGTTTGCCAAATTGTATGTTTACTCTCTGTATTTATTCTGTATGTTCAGTATATTCACAGTAACAGTTACTTGAGAACAACCGAGGACTTTATGCAACATGAGTGACTGTGAATTTCTGAGAAGCTAAACACACATGCTGCCCCATCCAGTCCTTCTACAGTCCAGGCCTCCCTGCACTCAGCAGTGGCAGAACAACTCTCCAGCCCCAACTATACGGCCATATGTGGAGCCCCCTCCACAGGGTTGTTGCCTGGGTTGGAGGGACCTGCAGTACAGTATCTGGAACCCACGGTGAGAAGCCAGGCCCAAAGCAGGGGGAAATTTTAGAAACAAGACTGCAGGAAACTGTCCAGGGCAACATAGCAAAACCGCCTCCCTACTAAAAATACAAAAAATTGGCTGGTCATGGTGAGGTCCACCTGTAGTCCCAGTTGCTTGGGAGGCTGAAGGGAGAGAATCAGCTGAGACCCAGAGGCAGCCTGGGCAACCAAAGTGAGACCCTGTCTCAAAAAAAAAGAAAAAAAATATTGCAGGAAATTGTCCTCATTGCTTGGGCATGTTGAAAGGGGCAGCTGCTCTGACCTATGACTCCTGTAGCAACAATTCTGTGAAAATTTAGAAAAGAACTCCAAAGGAAGCTGGGTCTGGGGGTCTTTTCTGCATCAAGACTTATGAGGTATGTTGAAGTGGTTTTGGTCAGTGGTCATCATTTTCTACTTGTGGAAACAGAACAAGCTATATTTGGAGGAATTTTTCCAAAATTATTCCTCATAACAATAATAAATTAAAATGTAAATCAAGAGCTCACAAACCAGAGAAGCAACATTATCACATATGAGAGCTAGCAGAAACAACATACAGTGAGTCTTGGAGTTTGCAATTATCAAACACAGAATACCTTCTGTAGATATATGTGCAGTGTTTTAAAAAGAAACATTTGCAAAAATGCAATACAATAAGAAACTACAAAAACAAAGACAGTAAAAGTGAAATTTTCATTAAAATATATTTAAAACTACAATGAAAACTGGCATTTAAAGAAACAGTAGCTACATTTTTTGACAAGGTATTAAAAATTTGAAGTCACTGTTCTGGAATGTATAATACATTCTGTTAAAAAATAAACAAAAGGAAATCCATCCCTAGACACAAGGCACTAGAATTGCTCAACACAGTAGATAAAGATAAAATCTTGAAGCCACAGAAAGAAAAGCCATGCCAATTAAAGGAAATGACAGTTAGGATGACTGCAGATATTTCAACAGCAGAAATGAAAGCCAACAGACAGTCACATAATGTCTACTAAGAGCTGGGAGAAAACACCTGTCAACCTAGAATTGTCAGTCAGCAAAATTATTTCTTACAGTTGAAGGGGAAATGAAGATATTTACAGAATAAGCAAACACTGGAGAATTTTATCTCCAAGAAAACTGTTATAAAATAATCTTAAGAAAGAAAATTACCCCTGAACAGTCTCAAATGCAAGAAAGACCATCCATTTTGGTGACCAAATGAAATGGGAAAAAAGAACACTCCACAATTTTCTTATTAGGATACAACTTACATTGGAAATTATAAATAAAAATAATGAATTTCACTTAGAAATTGAAAAACATGATCATTATAAAAAATGGATTGAAGAAGGCCAGGCACGGTGGCTCACTCTTGTAATCCCAGCACTGTAGGAGGCCGAGGTGGACAGATCACGAGGTCAAGAGATCGAGACCATCCTGGCCGACATGGTGAAACCCCGTCTCTACTAAAAGTACAAAAAATTAGCACGGCACGGTGGCGCGCGTCTGTAGTCCCAGCTACTAGGGAGACTGAGGCAGGAGAATTGCTTGAAACCGGAAAACGGAAGTTGCAGTGAGACGGGAACCCACCACTGCACTCCAGCCTGGTGATAGAACCAGACTCCGTCTCAAAAAAAAAAAATGGATTGAAGAGATATTTTAAAAGACTTAGAATTAAATGGTAGTGCAAGGCATTAGACAGTATCTAAATAAACGAATAATCATACTATCTACCTTGTTCATGAAATTTAAGGCTCAATATTAAAAATGCAAACTCTCCTCAAGCTGATAGAACAATCAAAATCTCAATCTTGATTTTCCTAATGAAACTTAAGAAGCTAAGTACAGTTCTCAACTGTTTTGTGGATGAATAAAGGGATAAAAATATCTAAGATACTCCCATCAGTTACTGAATCTTATTATGACATTATGTATCATTATTATCATTACTGTTATGATAGCAGTTTTACAATCTTAGCACCTTTACCTGGACACACCTTGCATTATCTGAACACTGTGAAATTTAAATATATTTTTAAATATATATCAAATTAGGGTCTACAGTAGCTGTTAAAATAGTTTTATGCTTGGTTTACCCCAAATATATGTTTAGTTTTTAGAATACAAGTTCTGCTCCTTTGCCAAAAAAATAAATGGAAAGGATATGGAATAATAAGAACAGAATAAAAACTCTAAGCAACAAAATAATATTTTGGGGCACCTCTTCAGTGGAGGGAGTACAGTGTTCACAAGACAGAGCTGCTCTTACTTTCTTGTTCTATCACATCAGTGCATCTCTAAAGGCAACACACCAAATGTAAGTATGAATACTGTCTTATTCTGGCTTCAGACAAAACCGCATTACCCTAGGATTGACCCAGGTAGGTTGACCCACTTCTTAATATATTCACAGTGAATCCACGGGGGAAAATAATAAAGTTTACTCACAAAAAGATAGATTCTTGATTGTACAAATAAAGGTTCAAGATAAAGGGATTTGGAGTGGATCATAGTGTGTGTGTCTGAGATTGCCTCAATTCAGGTCCAGCTCTACCTAGGTGGATGAAATATAATAAAGAGATACTAATAGACCTATGGCTTTATCATCGCGTAGGATCATGCATATACACCGTCCACAGCATAGAGGAAGCGGTGGCAGAGGGAAGAAAGCAGGCTTCCCAGGTGACAGGAACAGCAGTGCTATCTTGGTGCCGGCTTGCAAGAGTGGGCATGGTGCTAACGAAATTGGCAAAGGCTGTTGAGGCTGCAGCCACACATTCAGCACCCTGGACAGCGTCCAAATCCCAGAAACAGGTTGGCAGGGAGGCCAGAACTTCAGAGACATCAGTAGCACCACATGCGTTTTCAGAAAATTTTTGTGGGATCACTTTTGCTGGGCACTGAAAGGGACAGGGGCATCTAAAGAAGGAGTCCAAAAGACAAGTAAAAATGACAAAAATAACAATGATCATAAGAGCTGAGGGTTGGCTTACAATTCCTCAATGAACAGATGTAATACAGAAGACTGCCAGAATTTTTCAGGAGCAGCTTTCAGTGTGGAGGTAGGAAGTGGTGGGGAGGGGATGGATTGCTCCAGGTACAGGCAAAGCATAAGAAAATCTGTCTTAAGCCTGCTTCCTAGTAGAACTGAGTCTTGCATAAAGAAGCAACAAAAAATCAACTTTAACCACCCCCACTTTGACTTTGCATTTTCCCTCAAATTCACCATCTCCTCTTTCTTAATCCCTCCATCACAAGTTTCCTTTCACAGAAAAGGTTTCCAAAAGATTATTCTACACTTACAAGCTCCAATTGTTCTGTTTTTATCCCCCATTTTCTTCTCTGAACAGAGTTTTTGTGTACCCCTGTAGGAAAAACTGTATTTGATAGGGTTACCAATTATGCCTTCTGACTGCAAAATCTTATTGATAAGGTATTCTGTTTTACACATCACAAGGAAATTTGTGTTAAATATGTCTCTTCCTCTTTGTTTTCAAGACCCCCCTCCAACCCCACTACCTTTTACTTCTCTATGCCCTACTGGCCAGCCATTTCAGTATGTATTTCTGGGTCCTCAAACAACAGCCCATCTATTCTCTCGCCAGCAAACCTACTCAGATGTGCTGTCTTTATCCTTCTTGGTATTTCTTAGTTGAGCAATACCATCCACATCCATTATTTGTACCATCACCTCCACGCCAATGATTAACACATCTGAATCCACAGATCACATCCTCTTATCATGTAAAAAAACCCTATTCACCAACTGAAGCCACAATATTGAATTAAAATGATCTATTTCTTCATAGAATTACAGCCTAGTGTGTGAGATAAAAGACACTGGGTTACTCCACTTCCATATCTCAAAGGCACCTCAAATGAAAGATGTAGCTGTCTCTTCTCTCACACAGACAGCATATGTTATAAATTTTAACATCTTTGATTCTGAAGCTGTATCTCCCTGCACATATTCAGTGCTACCACTAGTACTTTAACTCATCCGGAGATCTTTTACTGCTTCTCAACTCATCAACAATTCCACCCTCTCCCAATTTACTTTCTATCATGTGATCCATGGTGACTCCACATCTCAAATGTGGTGATTTTCATACATAAAATATTTTGGTGGTTTCATTGTTTCAAGACTACACTCAATTAGATTGGCATACAAAATATTAACATACATCTTGTATAACTTTTCCAAACATATTCCTCATTATGTTTCTGTGCGAAGCTTTTATTTCGCTCAAACTAAATCACTTGCAATTTTCCTGGTGGGAAAGCAATACTGGTATTTGTCATTGGGTATTGTAGTTATACAGTTGGGAAGTCCCCTTTCATGCTTTCTTCTTAGCTAATGCTTCTAAGTGCTTCGATATATGCTTTGATGTTATCTCTTGAAAGTGCTGTTCTAAATTGTGGCATAGTTTGAGTTAAAGCCACCTTACTTCCTTAAAATTATATACTTATCTTTATTATGACAAAATCACACTGTACTCTCTATCTCCCTATGTAGGATATAAATAGGATCTGAATTTCATGTATTTGTTTTACTAGTATTTACTAGTGCTTGGCACATTAGTAAATGAATAACTGACAGATGAATTGGATGATATATTTAAAATTCCTGCTAAATTTCCAATTTCTTAATCCTTATAATTTGATGCCATATAAAATACTTTGTAATTCTTAAAAAGTAGAATAAAACATTCCCCCTAAAATTTATTTTAAAGTTCTACAATAACACTCTAAAAATTTAATATGACTCAAATATTTTGGGAAATACATTATTATTCATAATAGTTAATAAGTCTCCGGTCTGAAATTAGCGAAATGTGCATTACATTCATGCAGATCAAGTTGTTTTTTTTTTTATTCTCAGCGATATAAACACTACAGATTTCATTTACCTATGTTTATCTCTCGGGGAGAACCACTTCTAAATAATACTGCAAAAGAATTAAAAAATAGCCAACTAGTCCTCTTTAGATTTTATTAACCCATACATTGCAATAAGCAGATCTTACGACTCTGTCTCTTGAGCTTCTAGGTAACATCTGGTAGTTGATGTGCCTAAGTCCTGTTACACAACATTTTCTGGCTTCTTAGTGTTATCCAAGGGATTGACGTGTGACTAGACTAACCTAATTTATTCTGCCTGCTGCTCTCATTTATACAGGCTGATATTAATGGATAGACTGAAGTGTGGTTTATTACAATTCACTTTTTAGTACCAAACTTTATGGTGTTGAGGTTTATATGTATATTTTCACATGTATGAAATAGCAGTGTAATAAACACACAGATTTATACACAAATTAATCATCATGTTTTCTGAACAGACAGATACACTTTTCAAAAAATTGTCTCATTATTTATACAGACTAGAATTCAGGCTTCTATTTCCAAAATTCGTTACATTTTTTTGAAGGCTATGTAAGTGTCTCTGCTAATGCTCTTCATGTTCTCAACACTCAGTTGAAAAATGGGTCATAAATTCAGGAAATAAACTGTAGCCCTCATACAGCTCTAACTTATTACTTTTGTGAACTTCACAACTATGTATATATACTATTGAAATTTTCTGTAATCATCAGAACTGGTGGAAACTTTGACGCATCTGTATATTGATGCATCCATATAAAATAGCTTTCCAAAAATATAAATTTACCATTTTTCATTGCCAAGCTGTTTGAGTCACAGATATTTCTGACATTTAAGCGCTTCACCTGGTTAAATCCTCCTACTGTAGGTCTGTACTTGAATGTTAATATTTCAAGAAGACTTTCTCTGACCTCTAGACCGTTAAGTTCTTTTGCTGTATTCTCTGATACCATCCAATTTTCTCTATCATGATCCCAAATGGTTTATTCTTAAGGTTGCCTTTTCCACTAAACTACAAGCTCTAACTTCTTCATTCTTATTTGCCCTATTTTGAACCATGCTTGTACCATAATAATTCTGAAGGAAAATTGGTTTAATAAATGAATTCTGACTCCATTACTGTCTCTCACTAACTCCCTGATGCTCAGTGCTTTTCTGACACTCACATCATCCCCGACCCCAACCACAGGCTGACCACATTGCTTATACCTTCCTATCATCTCAGGTTCTCAGGGGTAGAGGTGAGAACCAGATGAGGATATGATCCATGAATGGCATGGAATATACGCTGTGCATATATCTGCTGACTTTCAAAAACTGAAAAATTAATGCCTTCTTTGGGAGCCTACTAAAATGGTCTTTACTCTAAAACAACTGTGTACAACTGAAGACTCAAAATATCCCTGCACTAAATAGTTGTTTCAGCATCCCCACACAAAACATTACTAATATATGTCTCGTTGACCAACTCAATTTCTTTTTAAAAAATATATGTTTTTTTTCACACTTATGACTTCTATCTCTTTAACATTCCTATGATAAAATTAGCAAGTCCAAAGTGAATATAACATTTTAACAATCAGCCTTCAAGAGGCAGATGTATTTTCATTTAGATACTTGTTTTATTATTTAAAGAAAGGCTTAGCTGTGTTACTTGTATTACTGTCTTGGCAGACTGTTTAAAATCAATACTCTGGTGTTTAGAACAAACAATCTTTTTGTTTATAAATAAAACATCTTAATATTTTAATAAAATACAACACACAATATATTAGTGTACTGTAAAATATGTATTATATTACAAAATAAGTTTTGTAACTATTTTAAAAATGATATCAACTATACCTACAATAATAATATTAACAGACAAAACTTTATAAATGACAAAGCTATAGTTTAACCAGTTACTTTTTAGAAAGAAAGGAAAAGAGACAGTAAATAGGAAAAGGTTTAGGAACTAGAAGATAAATTTAATTTAGGAAGTATAAGAAGATCTCACTGAACTTTAAAAAGAACATAGAAATATATATCTGGGGCCAAATAGCAATACCATTTTTAAATTGTGTGATACTTTACAAAGTTAATCAAGTATTCTGAATATTAATTACTTTATATGTAATATAAAAGCAACGGAAATCATGTAGCAAACTATTTCACAACACTATTACTCAGGTCATAATGAAGTTGGAGCTACAGGAAATTTATGTTTATAATTCATTCACATATATTTTTAGTTCTTCAGTCATCTTTAACTTTCTCATTGAATGGGGGAATAATAATATGCTATCTTCAGCTTTTACTGTTGATTGAGCAAAAATGTGTTATATATATGGTATTTCCCAGGCAGTGGGAAAATAAAGCAAAACTTCTCAGCTGAAGAACTCACAATAATTTGGAGAGGGGGAAATATTATAATAAAAAGATTATGATGATAAGTACAAGTCATCTCTCACACAGAAGAATAGTGAGGAAAGGAATCCTGGGGAAGATCTGAGTCTCAAGGTAGGAGTTCGAATTTACTAAGTTGGAACATGTGGCAGCCTTTCTCCATAAAGATTGAGCAAACAGCATTTTTAAGGGCCCAAATCATGGTGCACCAGGAGCTCAGCATGTGTGCTTCAAGACAGTGTTAGATCAAAGTTCTGGGCACCACAGCATCTAAAGATGAGATGATGGAGATGGGGAGATCACGAAACACTCTGTAGACCCTGCTAAGGAGTTTGTCTTTTATTCTGGAGGCAAAGAGATAATTAAAGAAGTTTAATAAGACCAGTATATAATCAGGTGTAAATCTTAGGAAGTCCACTTTAACAGCTGTTTGGGTAATACAGGAGGAACAAATTCAAAGTAGGAATACAAATTGAAACTCCTGTTTATTCTATTCTAGTAACCCAGGTATGAAATTAGGAAAGATTGAATTAGTGCTGAGATACAAAGCTAAGACACGGATTCAAGGAGTAATTGGTAGAGGTGGAATGAGAAGGAAGAATGACAGGTATTTCTACAGTTTATTGCTTGGTGGACCTGAAGTTGGCAGAACCAGTACTCCGGATATAAATTCAGAAGGAAAGTAATACTTTCTTGCAAAAATATTGATATTCTTAAATTTGAGAAAGAAATGCAACATGCACATAAAAACTGCAGTAACTTGAGAAATGAATGGATGAGAAGAAAATGATACTTGATGTATATTTTCCACATGTGGATACTATAGCTAATGTTTGGAAAACACATATGACTTATGGTTATTTCCTTAGAAATCCCACATAAGAGGAAAACAAATAAATATGTAAAGAGATAATTACAACACACTATGAGAGGGCAACAAGAGACATATCTGCTACAGTGAGAACACTGAGACGGGGGTCCTTCTTGGCCTTGACATAAGAAGAAAGCAGGGATAAAAGGAACGGAATGAACAAAGGGGCAGTATTCAGGGAAAATTCATAAAAGAAAGAACTTCTCAAGTAGGCCATGTTCCAGTTCTTCTATATGAGCACAGCCTATGCTGCAGGCACACTGCCTTCTTTTTTGTTTGTTTGTTTGTTGTTTGTTTTGAGATGAAGTCTCGCCCTGTGGCCACGCTGGAGTGCAGTGGCTCAATCTCGGCTCACTGCAACCTCCGCCTCTCACATCTCCTGCCTCAGCCTCCCGAGTAGCTGGGACTACAGGTACACGCCACCACGTCCAGCTAATTTTTGTATTTTTAGTAGACACAGGGTTTTATCACGTTCACCAGGATGGTCTCGATCTCTTGACCTCGTGATCCGTCTGTCTTGGCCTCCCAAAGTGCTGGGATTACAGGCATGAGCCACTGTGCCAGGCCCACACCATCTTCTTTTAGAGCCCAGATGTGCCCTGCTATTTCTCACCTCTGAGCTTTTGCACCGGCTGTTTCCACTGTCCAGGATGCTCCCCCTTTCTCTGCCAGCCCATGATCCACCATTCTTCAGCACGTTTGACTTCCATCAACCTACCAACCTCAACTCAAAGTCTCTTTTTCAGGGAAGTCTTATCCTTATCTCATAAATTAGTTCAAGTCCACTTGTCATACACTCTTTATACATTTTCTTCTTTTCCTTTACCCCACTTAATTGTAATTGTAAATAATGATTTAAATGTTACTTAATATTTGTGACCGAGGTCCACATCGGTCTGGATATTCACTGTGTTCCCAGTGTCCAGTACAGAAGAACCATACAAAGAACAAATCACAATATTATTTGATTAATAAGTGTATAAATAAATGAATGGGTTGAGAAAGACATCCCAGGCAGGATAAACATAAACCAAAGCACAGAATAATTACATTGCAAATTGTTTTGCCTGAATGAGGGACTTGTTTCAGTTGGAGGATACTGAAGGAAGGCTGGTTGTACAGACAGGGATCAGAGTGTTAAAGTCCTTGATTGTCATGGTAAGAAACTGTATACTAAGCTACTGAGCAGTTTTAATCAGGGGATGGATACAGTTAGATTTTTGTTTCATGTATCTCTGATCTCACTCTGCTACATCAATAGAAAAGATGTTTGGAAGAAAGGAGATAGGTATTACATTTGACCAGGTGAGATACTGGGTACCAAAACAAATGTAATGCCTGTAGGAGTGGAGAAAAGAAAAAGCATGAGCTGCTTCAGAATGTAAATTCACTAGGAGTTCCTAATTGACTGAAGATAGAAGGAAAAAGAAAAGTCAAATATGTTTCGTATGATGTGGACTTGACTGGATGAATATTGTGCTAATGTTCAACAAATGAAGATGTGCTATTGTTCAACAGAATAATAATATTCTATTGTTCTCAAGAGAATATTGTGCTATTATTCAATAAACAGGAAAAAACTTGTACTTGGGGTATTTTTGAGAAAAGGGTGTTCATTTGGGGATCTGGGGCCAATGAGTCCAAGTTTGGACATGTATAAACTCTAGATGTGCATGATACATCTAGGGAATTCCTGGTACATAGCTCTGAATTCTGAATTGAATTTCCATAGAAAATGCAGTAAAATAAATGAGCGAATACCAAGTGGTCTGGATATAAGAGTTATCAGTGCATTGCTCAGTAAAATAAAAACTGTGTCAAAGTATTCTTCTTCCTTACTGTGATGATATCTGTGACTAACCCTAATTAATCATTTTAATTTTCATAGGAAGAACTGCACAGAAGTTAACAGGAAGGATTTAGAGTCAGACTGCACAAAATTGAAATTTTTATGCTGCAATTTTTAAAGTGGCTAATTTTGGGTCAAGTTTCCTAACTTTTCCAAGCTTCTATTTTCTTATTTATCACACAGGAATATAGTTATATATGTAACTTATTCACTAGACTTAACTCTATGGAATTCAAAGAATACTACTACTAATTTATTTCCAACTATAGGCTCTGGCTAATATAGAATTTCCTTTTCCTTGTCCTTGATTGAGAGCTTGGGGGAGATCCTATAGCTTTTCAATTCTTAAAAACAAACAACAGTAACACAACAAAAACCTTTTAGGACTCACTTTCTGATAGTTAAGCTGCTTAAGAGCCAATAGCCACACAAAGCATTCTCCTTTTCCCGTCACCATCCCCTATGACAGATGTCTCTATGAGAGACCCACAGAAAGAAAAAGGATACAAGCCTGTCCTCCATCCTCCTGGCTCCCTCACCCCTCTCATCTTCTCCAACTCCCTGGCTAAGAAAGAGGTTAAAGACAATGGAGAAAAAGTTTGCACATTCAGCAGGTGATATTTGTGGTTAACTCTTGACTTCAGATGAATACATTGTGAGTGGCGGGTACTTACATATCGGAAGACATAGTTATGTGAGTACTTTGGACTCCTTCTTTCTGACCAATTCTCTTTGACTGATGTCTTAAGACAAGCCTTGTGACAGCTCTAGGTTCCGTCTCCCTGATATGCCACCTGGATGGCAGGTTCTTTCAAGATGGTTTCAGCAGTGACCACTTGGCTTGTAGGTAACATATACATTATTGCCAAATGAAGATGCGGTAGTAATAGGCTTGACTCAGTGTTTCCTGCACACTTCTACCCCATCCCAGGCTCCTCCATCCAGACTCTAGCCTGTGAAATTTTTCTAGTGAGAAGTGGGCACCATTCCCTTTGCTTGTAGGCTTCTAAACTCTAGGGCATGAACTCTCTAGCTCCACTGTTCCACTGCAGTTTTGCGCTCTTGGTTCTCTTAGAGAATCCCTACCCAGGATAAAAATGCTTCTCATCTAAGACTTTGGAAATTTCCATTTTCCATTTAATAAAGGCCACTGGAAAGTTAAAAGTAAAATTTAAAGCCAAACTCAGTCACTTAAATTTTACCCAATAGTTGTTTTTAGAATTTTAGGAGGTCCCCCTGCCATTTTTCTTACCTATAAAGTTTTCATTAAAATTTTGAGGCAACAGGAAAAATTAAATTTGGCTGTATTCATAATAATTATACATCTTTCAGGATTGTTTTAGCAGCTAAAAGAGAGAAAGCATATATGATCTAAAAAGATTTTTGCCTGTTATTATTATTTTCCTACTGTAGCACTAAGCATTCACAACCACATGATATTTAACAAATTTAAACTGTTGCTTAATGTCGAAAGAAAGTAAATAAAATAAACTATCATTTTTTTTTTATCCCAGGCTACTGTTCAGGACTGAGTATCAAGGGGAAGGTCTATTGAGCATGAAAGTTACAAAGAGTGGGTTTGGATATTAGCTCTCCTGTTATTAGTCGTATCAATGTGCACAAGCTACTTAACTACTTCAAAATTCGAATGATTCATCTATGAAACAGGAACACAGGAAAAACGATATAATTTTGTTTTGGAAAATCAAGGGATAACTGTTCCTAAAAGCAGTTTTAATGGAACAGTGAACAATTCTACAATTTTTAAATATTACAGCTGCAACAGTCTTGGATGATGTAAAGTTCTATGCATCTCCTTCGTAAATGGAGGCCTACCGGGTTGAACCACTCCTAAGACCACATGGACAAGTTATTGCTGCAGGGCCTAAATGAACTTTGAAGGTGAGATAACTTTCTCTTATTTCAGTAAACCTCATTTGCCTCTAAAATGCTTATTTCTTTTAACTCTTGTCACATAAAAGATACAGACACCCTCCCTAAGGTATAAGAGTATAAATAGAGTAATATCTATGTGAAAGGAACAGAAAAATAGGAAGAGGCAAACTTTTCATGTGATCCAAATTTCCAAGCATATTTAAGGCATATTATAAGTTCTTTGTCTTAAATTTAGCTGCAGCCCCTTGTATTTACCATAATTATATTTTGTTTGTCTGCTACTCCTGGAGAACAGGGGAAGACTTCATATCTACTGCTTCCAGTGCCCAATATATAGCAGGTACACAATGAACATCCAGTTAATCAATCAATGTACTGTAGGAGCTAAAGGACACCGCGATGCTCTCAGTCAGTTGCTTCCGCCTCGCTGTAGCCTGACTTATGATCTAGAAGTATATCGTCCATGTTTAATTCCTTTGAAACCAGTATGGTTTTCAGTCTTTGGGAGTTCTCATTTAAAATGAGGATTGTCCTAGATGGAGTGAATAAAAGTCCTCATTATGTAAAATTCCTTATCCTTAAGGGCTGGTTGATAGGGACATTCTACAGTGAGGACACAAGCTCAGAATAATATGTGCATGACTGAGACACCAGATAAGATTCTGAGATAAGAACTGAGGATAAGGGAAGCCTGGCAGACAAGTGGGGAAGTGCCAAAAGGGAAGCTACCCATGGGCTCGCCACAGGTCCCTTCTCCATTTGCTACACGTGGGCAGTTATTTGATCCAGACCAGAGGCCATCATTCACATTATCAGAGCACGAATTAAAGGCAAAGGAACACTGTAATAAACACATGACTGAGTGCCAGTCAAGTGTCTCCCATTTCAAGGATCATCCTTCCAGTGATACGAGCAATAGGAGAGCAATTACTGAAGACGGTTTATAAAGATCTTAAAAAGTTGCTTAGTAGCCTAGAGAAATTTTCCACAAATTATGCATTATATAACCGAACAAGAAATTTGAATTTGCTCCAACAGGAAATTCAGAGATTAGAAAAAAAAAAAAAGAAAGAAAGAAATTCTTGGAAATTATATTCTTAGACTTAACCAACAATTCCGATAAAAGATTGTGGCTGATTGAAGTTTAAAGTAAGGTGAAGTAAGGTAAATTTCCTAGTGAGACCAGTCAGTATTTGTTTTAGGGATTCAGGCAGAATGACTGACATTGGAAATGATCGCAGTAGTACAGTAAAGAAAATCTTAGTACACACTAAGCAGAACAGGTGGATGGCAACGATCAAATAGTTAAATGTAAGGCTGTTAACTACCTTTTGCAGAATCCCACTAACACATGCAGTCTTGAGCACTCTACCATGTAATTTTCAAAAGAAATATTTCTTTTCTTTGCCCCTATTAACAGTATAAACCTGAAGAACAACAGCTTTCTACTGCTAGGCTTCTGTTTTGGTGACAGTTCTTCTTCTAGCTGTTGTTTGCTCTTAAGGAGAATGGAGAGGAGGAGGCTGAAGCCAGGCTGATGGCCAGACTGTGAAAAGCTTGAAGTAAGGGAAACAAAGAGGATATTTGGAGGTGGGAAGAAAGCAGGTGTTCAAAAAATATACATTTAAGAAATTTGTTTTTTGATATTTGAAGGAATTACCTAACCCAGGTCCTTGAGAAGCTTCAGCAAAATTTGCATTGTGGATCAATGACTGTGCTATTATGTTTGTGTTTTCTGAGATGGCAGGATGAAATGGTTTCTGAGACCAGTCTGTAAACAGGTCCACAGTGAGAGAAGAAGCTTCAAGAGACCCTTTCAAACAGGTGACACTTACAGGATAGTATTTAATCCTTCAAACAGTACAACGAGCAATTGGCAGATGAGAAATCAAGCTCAGATAGGTCATTCTGGCTGGGCACGGTGGCTCACATCTGCAACCCCAGCACTTTGGGAGGCTGAGGCGAGTGGATCACCTGAGGTCAGGAGTTCAAGACCAGCCTGGCCAACATGGGTAACCCCTCGTCTCTACTAAAAACACAAAAATTAGCTGGCAGGGTAGTGTGGACCTGTAGTCCCAGCTACTCAGGAGGCCAAGGCAGGAGAATTGCTTGAGCCCAGAAGGCAGAGGATGCAGTGAGATGATATTGCACCACTGCATTCCAGCCTGGGTGACAGAGAGACACTTGGTCTTAAAAAAAAAGAAAAAAGAAAAAAGAAAAAGAAAGAAAAGAAAGGAAAGAATGGTCATTTTATTCATTTTATTCTCACATGAAGCATGCCCTAAATGGCCCAGGCACAGGTCCATCTTCCTTCCCACATCTGCTTTCCTTTATCTTCTGTGTTTGTTTTACTATGTCACATGCTCTGCCACCTACCAGCAACAAGGGCTTGTGCCACTTTGACATTCATGGTCAAGGAAATGTGACTAAGAAAAAAGAAAAGGTAGAGCTGAATGATGCTATTTTTCCACTTATTAAAGCAAATAAAATGTATACAGAAGTTTCCTGAGAGAGAGGAAAGATACCTACACTATATCTGCAACTTTTCTATAAATGTAATACTATTTCAAAATTAATTGTTTTCAGGTACACAAAAATGCAGCATAGTGCCTGTGGGGGAAAATATTCAAAGTGAAGAAAGCTGAAGTCAATTATTACTTCAGTATTTGAAACTGTTATTCATTCTTTTCCTCTAGTTGACAACATATGGACTGATGAAATTATTTTCCTATTGTCAGTATTATATATTATAAAATATGCATAAATATATATGATGACAAAGAATATTGTTAAGGGTTTCAAAAAGACTCATGGGATATAAATTATAAGCACTGTTATTGTTAGTATTGATTATTATTTTTGATGGCTAAGATGATGATGATGATGCCACCAATGATGAAGTCAATTAAGGTTTTTAAATCCAGGGGGAATTTCTGCTTAAATTATGATATAGGGACAATTATTATTATTATTATTTTAATTTTTTATTGCATTTTAGGTTTTGGGGTACATGTGAAGAACATGCAATATTGTTGCATAGGTACACACGTGGCAGTGTAATTTGTTGCCTTCCTCCCCTTCACCTATATCTGGCATTTCTCCCCATGCTATCTCCCCCCA
>CAUYQU010023892.1:0-13922 GCA_963574635.1 Cheracebus regulus
GAGAATGTTTCTTTTTTTTCCTTTTCTTTCTTTCTTTCTTTCTTTCTTTCTTTCTTTCTTTCTTTCTTTCTTTCTTTCTTTCTTTCTTTCTTTCCTTCCTTCCTTCCTTCCTTCCTTCCTTCCTTCCTTCCTTCCTTCCTTTCTTTTCTTTTTCTTTCTTTCTTTCTTTCTTTCTTTCTTTCTTTCTTTCTTTCTTTCTTTCTTTCTTTCTTTCTTTCTTTCTTTTCTTTTGTTCTTTCTTTCTTTCTTTCTTTCTTTCTTTCTTTCTTTCTTTCTTTCTTTCTCTTTCTTTCTTTCTTTCCTTCTTTCCTTTCTTTCTTTCTTTCTTCTTTCTTCTTTTTTGAGATGGAGTCTCGCTCTGTTGCCCAGGCTAGAGTGCAGTGGCCAATCTCAGCTCATTGCAACATCTGCCTCCTGGGTTCAAGTGATTCTCCTGCCTCAGCCTCCTGAGTAGCTGGGACTACAGGTACATGCTGCCACGCCTGGCTAATTTTTTTGTATTTTTAGTAGAGGTTTCGCCAGGTTGGTCAGGCTGGTCTCAAACTCCTGACCTCAAATGATCCATCTGCCTTGGCCTTCCAAAGTGCTGGGATGAGCCACCATGCCTGGCCATTTTTTTTTTTTAATGATTAATTGTATCATGGTACAATCCTTGGCTTAAGAAGATAAAAATAAATAGGTTGTTTTTGTAGAAAGTGGCCGTGAATAATGTGATTAATCATCACAACAACGCTATAAAGTAGTCCATATCCCCATTTTATAGGTGAGGTAAATGAGATTCAGAGAGATGAAGCAACTTGTCTAGGTAACCTGGTTAGAAAGTTGCTCATCCAGGACCCGGGTATTCTGATTACAGATCCCTTGATATTTTTTGTATATGCTACAGCAAGTGCATTGCTGTTACTTTAATGCTTAGATTCTAGGGATAAGTTAAAGTGCCTTTTGCTCTTAGGATATGCTTTCATTGATAATTTAGCAATGACTTTGTGAGACTTTCATCATTAGTACTACTTTGAAATTAGTTCCAGGCATGCGTTTTAGCAAATATAATATTTACATTTATATTTATTTTGGAAAAAATCCTTAATTCTTTTAAGATTATAGAGAAAACAATGTAAAATACTGAAAATGAAAATACAAGGGCTTATGCTTCACAAGAAGAAAAATTAGTAGTGTATGTTTTTTTTGTTGTTTAATATTCAATCAGAGCGTGGGTTTCTATGGAAGAGTACTGATTTCATGAATAAATCTGGTATATTTGTATCTGCAGGTACTATTAGAATATGATTCTCTAAATTAGCCGTTATTAATGTCTCTCTTCCTATGGGTTGTGAAGTGTTTTGCTCCTTTAAAATTTGACACCCATCTTCATGAAGGTATTTTTTTGATTATCTAACCAGTTAGTCAAGTATATGTTGGAAATTTGTTATGTTTGGAACTGTGACACACCCGCTTTCCCCAAAGAATAACACCTATCCATCAATGTGGAATTGGATTATTTGGAATCTCAGCTTATTGGAATTGGCTGGTAGTTGACAGTAAACCAGAAGTGCTCCTGAGCAGTTAATATCTGCAGACAAATGGAGCGTAAATTTTGCTCATAGGTTAGTCTTCAGGCTTTTATTAACATTTCCTTGTTATTATTTAACATACAGTTCTAATTCATTGAGTTGTCTGGTTTTTTGAAACCACAAATTAGAGGGGAATGGATAGATACTGATATTAAGCATTATGCTACTGAAAAGAATGAATGATTCGGGGAAACAAGCATATTGGGATTAGATAGTGTATGTAGAGTATGTAGGTTTATACAGTTCCAGGGTAAATCACTCTGGTAATTGTTCAAAATGTTCACCTAGAAAAATGATTTTTTTGGAGGGGGAGGGGAGACAGAGTCTCACTGTGTTGCCCATGCCTAGTCTGAGTGCAGTGGCGCAATCTTGGCTCACTGCAGCCTCTGCCTTCCCGGCTCAGGTGATCTTCCCACCTCAACCTCTGAAGTAGCTGGGACTATAGGCATGTGCCAACATGCCTGGCTAGTTTTTGTAGAGAGGGAGTTTTGCCATCTCTTGCCCAGGCTGGTCTTGAACTGGAAGCAAGCAGTCCTCCTGCCTCAGCCTCCCAAAGTGCTGGGATTACAGTCATGAGCCACTGTGCCCATCTGAGAACATTAAATTATATGAATTCTCTTTTAAAGAGGGAGGAAAGTCTTTTCTGGAGAGCTGGGGTTCTGTATAAACTACGTCAAACATCTGTAATTGGTTATTCAGTGAAGTGATGAAGAGAACTGGGTCATCTCTGTCTGATTCACCATCGTCTAGTTGGATTTCAGCAATATGGATAAAGGTACTAAAGTCTTGAGTGTGCTAGCCCAGGGTATTGTTTCCAACTCTTTCTTCCATTGTCCATCTACATTTATTAACTCAGCAGCAGAGTTTTATCTGATTTAAGATTTGTTGTCTGTTTCCATTTTTTTTTTTTCTTTTTGTCTTCTTTGGTATGTATGGGATTGCTGCTTGGATTTTGGCTAGCTTGTACCTTTAGTTTGTGGCCTGCTTAGAAGGCACGGCATGGAGTCATGTAAATTTTCTTATGAATTATGAATAGCTATTTAGAGAGGAACTTTACTAGATACATTTATGGCCTATGAAAATTGAAAAGCTGGATATCTTAATTGTTGGACTGAAGAAAAAGGATGATAGTGGCTGGCAAAGTAGTTTTTCTTCTTTTGGAGGTCTGAGAAATTCTTAGGGGCTTAATTGGCTAATATAACTAAAAGGTTGGGTGTTTCAGATTTTTTTCCAAGGAAGGCTGACCTGTCTTCTTTAACTACAACACTGTCTACTTCCTGTTACTTTATAAAATCAGTTAATACTTTTAAATTTACTAACACTTTCTTCATGACTTGTGAAGTGATTGAGTCAAGTAAATTTCTAATGCTAGATTTTGAGTATGTAGAGTGAACAACTGAAGAGTTGGAGGTACTGTAATTACGTCTGACATCAGACTGATAGTATTTGCAGGGACATTTTCTGCCCTAGTGGAATTTTAGAATTTTCACATTCTACACATTATTTAAATTCTGAAGGAAAGGGGGAAGCTTTGAGTTGGTAGATTTTTAATAATAAGATATAATTACATTAATATAGAAGAGCAATGTACTGTATATCTTATCTTCATAATATATGATAATAACAATAATTATTGAGTGTCATGTGCCAGATAATTGCATGTTTTCTTTATATATTTTGCTTTACATTAAAAAAAAAGGAATTTACTCATGTGGTTCAAAATTTTAAAGATACTCAGTGAAGTCTTCCATCTCTCCTGCTCTGCAACAACCAGTTCTCTTTCCTGGAGACCACTGGCATTACAATTTTTTATGTGTCCTTTCATAGGTATTCTGAATCTTTACAGATTACTGATTTCTACAGTAGACTTTCAGTTTGTGTATACGTACATAAATTAACACTAGCTTTAGCAGAAGTGTTAGAATTAAATTTAAATAACTCTAGAAAATTGCTGATTTTCAACCTAGTAGATTAGTAAATATTTATTTATCTGAATGTAAGTTAGTTGGAAAATAAGTGCAAATATGACAGAGGTCTCTTGGCAATTAGAGGTAAATGTTAATAGTCCTGACCAATGAACAATTTATAGCACATTTAAAATAGATGTTTATTTCATGGTAAAGAAAAAGGCAAAGAGTATATTTTTTTTACCTTTCAATTTTTCTAACGTCTTAGATGAGAAAACCTGTTCTCTTGAGAGATCAGAGGCGCAGAGTGCGTCAGTGTCAATGAAGCCTGTGCCTTTTACCTCTTTAAGAGCGCACGGTTTCATTCTGCTCCTAAATCAAGTACCCTTTAGTTGTTTAAAAAAAATTACTTTTATAAAGGAATATATTTATATGATTTAAAGAAACAGTTCAGAAGGGCTTACGATGGAAGGTAATATTCTGTCCTCCAGTTCTACTTCTTAGAAGCAACATTTGCTATGACAGCTGTCTCCTCTAGTAGTTTTTATCATATTTTTAATTATATGCTTTTTATCTATTTCTTAAAATTAATTTTAGATATTATTTTTTGTCTTATGATAGACATCATTTATTGTCATGCTTTCGTACTAATATACCACTTTTGCTTTCATACTAATATACCACTATTTTTAAACTATTATTTATTTAAATTATTATTCAAATTCTCGGTATCTAGACATGGAACAGTGTATGTAGAAACAAGTAGTATAGAGTAATCACATTTCCTCATAAGAACAGCTTTATTGGTCAGATGCGGTGGCTCACGCCTGTAATCCCAGCACTTTGGGCGGCCGAGGTGGGTGGATCACGAGGAGGTCAGGAGTTCAAGACCAGCCTGGCCAACATGGTGAAACCTCGTCTCTAGTAAAAATAGAAAAAAATTAGCCAGGTGTGATGGTGGGTGCCTGTAATCGCAGCTACTCTGGAGGCTGAGGCAGAGACTTGGTTGAACCTGGAAGGCGAAGGTTGCAGTGAGCCGAGATCGTGCCACTGTACTCCAGCCTGGGTGACAGAGCAAGACTCCGTCTCAAAAAAATAAAAATAAAAGAACAGCTTTGTTGAGATATAATTCACATACCGTAACATTCATTTTCTTTAGTACACGGTTTCACAGACTTGTGTAGCCATCCCAACCATCTAATTTTAGAGCACTTTTATCATTTCAGAAAGAAAGCTTATACCCATTAGCAGACATTCCCTATGTTCCCTTTCCCCTCCCAGCTCTAGGTAGCCACTAATCTGCTCTCTGTCTTTATTGATTTGCCTATTCTGGACATTTCATATAAATGGATTTATGTAATATGTGGCCATTTATGACTGGTTTCTTTTACTTAGCATAATGTCTTCAAGGTTCTCCCATGTTATAGCATGTATTAGTACTTCATTCCTTTTTATTGCCGAATAACATTTCATTGTATGGAAATCTCATGATTTGTTTATTAGTTGATGGACATTTGCGTTGTTTCTGCTTTTTGACTAGTATGAATATGCTGCTGTGAATATTTGCAGGTTTTTGTGTGGACAGATCTTTTGGGGTATATACCTAAGTAGTGGAATTGCTGGGTGATGTGGTAACTCATCAGTAGTGGAATTGCTGGGTGATGTGGTTAAGGAGCTATTAAACTGTTTCAGAGTTACAGTCACATTTTTTCCTTTGTTTTTAATCTTTTTAGACTTTATTGTTGCTATTTTCTTTTTTCTTTTTGGTACTGTTTGTAATAATCATAATCTCAATTCTTCCCCACAAATGTACCATTTTATCAGACATTCT
This sequence comes from Cheracebus regulus, assembly GCA_963574635.1. Taxonomy (NCBI): domain Eukaryota; kingdom Metazoa; phylum Chordata; class Mammalia; order Primates; family Pitheciidae; genus Cheracebus; species Cheracebus regulus. The sequence continues at coordinate 5,310 of CAUYQU010023892.1, forward strand.
CCAGATTCCTACCTGCCCCCTGCCCCCTTTCTTTTCCTGGAGTGTCTTTTTTCCTGGAGTCCACGTCCAGCTGCTGGGATCTGACCTGGTTATTCTCTAGGCCCCATTGTACAGCTGTCATCCTCTGACTTCTTTCATTGCTCTTCAGGGTTGACTCTCCAGTTTCCTGGATCCCATGTCTTTGTATCATTGAATATTTCTTGTCTGATACAATCTCACAACATCAGGCAACAATGCTCAAAATATTAACTCTTTGATAAATATATTTGGAAAAGTTATTTGTTTTTTTCCATGTTTGCACCAAAGGGCAGTTAAGCTATATACTTTATGGGCAGATATCTTTACCCTTGCAGTATCTAGATACCGAGAAATATATGTTTGAAGATTACCTTGTATCATGTTATCAAGTGATTACCATACCAACATGGAACAACATGAGGCAAGTACAGAAATCTGAAAAAAATTAATATTAAGCAATTGTTTAGAGCTATTCAGAAGTATAAGCCAAAAATGTGAATCATATAGGTAATTTTAAATTTTCTATGAACCACTTTGAAAAGTAGACACAGGTGAAATTAATTTTAGTAATATATTTTATTTAACCTAGTGTATCCAAACTAATAATAATCAAAATGTAATCAATATAAAAATTATTGAGCTGTTTTACATTCATTTTTTGGGTAGTAAATCTTTATAACCTAGTGAATGTTTTACACTTAAAGAACATACTAATTTGGGCTAGCCATATTTCAAGTGTTCATTAGCCACATGTTGCTAGTGGTTATTGTATTGGACAGTGCTGGCTATAATTTTGTCCAGGAATTATATTATTTTTGTTATTCTTAAGTAATGGAAAAGGTGTGTGTGGTTCCAAAACACTTCATTGATTTGTGCCTTTGTTTTTAATCATGTTTTGAGTTTGTTTTGAAATTTTATGTGACACTGAAAGAGGCTGAACATTTTTATGTTCTTTAGAAAGGGGCTTGCTAAAGGGTGGGTAGTGATTCTTTCCACTCTTAGTTTAGTAAAAGTGTTAAAATGAGTATTGAAATTTTTACTGTTAGATGTTGTCCTTGCCATGATTGCCTTGGCCCCAGTGGAATTTTATCAATGCAAATATTCTTTGTCATATGTAAAGACCTATCTGGCTTTCAGTCTCAAATACCAATTCAGCTCCTTAGTCATTCATGCTTACTACAAGGCATGAAATTCTCTCGCATATAAACTCCTTCAGCACTCTCTGTGGCCCTTCTAATGTTCTTCCTTGTATTCTCGTTAACTTGTCTTGTTGTTTAATAGGGGATCATAAGTTCTGACATGACATAAAAATATTTTACACATCTTTGTATTTCCTGCAGTGTGGAGCACAGTCCTTTGTATATTGGGTTGCTTAGTACATATTCTAGTTGAAGGCAGTTTGTTATGTCATATGGTGTTTACTAGTGGTATGATGGTTTCCAGGTCACCAAGCTATTGCTGTTGTTTCTAGAAACATTTAATTTTTGATATAAGAAATTAAGTTAAATTTGTTTTTTTTGTTACTCTTTGGAGACAGAGTCTTGCTCTGTCGCCAGGCTTGAGTGCAGTGGCGCGATCTCTGCTCGCTGCCACTTCCGCCTCCTGGGTTCAAGTGATTCTCCTGCCTTAGCCTCCAAGTAGCTGGGATTACAAGTGTGCACCATAATGCTCAGCTAATTTTTGTATTTTTAGTAGAGACGGGGTTTTACCATGTTGGCAAGGATGGTCTCGCTCTCTTGACCTCGTGGACCGCCCACCTTGGCGTCCCAAAGTGCTGAAATTACAGGCATGAGTCATCTTGTCTGGCCCTGTGTTTTTTTTTTTTTTTTTTTTTAATGTGAAGGAATGATAGTAGGGCAAAGAAAGAGACACAGTAATAGAGACACTTCTGTTATACTATGTGCTTAGCATTGAGTGGCTCTGAAATATTTGGATGGATGGATGAATGAATGAAAGGACTTGGGTGCTAGGTTGCACTGGTTGGTAAGCATAATACCTTTGAAACATTGAGCCTGTGAAGCTACTACAGTACCCCCAAGCCTTCCATTATTTTATCTGGAGTGGGTACGGACTGAAGATAGATTTATAACAGTGAAACCTGACAATTCATTTACTTTCTTTTCACCAAGTAGCTTACTTTGCAAAAGAATAACATAAACATACAATATTTATGAAAAGTCCTTCCATCATGGATGTACTAATTTTTTTTTTTTTTGAGACTGAGTCTCACTGTATTGCCCAGGCTGGAATGCATTGGCACAATCACAGCTAACTGCAATCTCCCTCTCCTGGGTTCAAGCGATTCTCCTGCCTTAGCCTCTCGAGTAGCTGGGATTACAGCCGTCTGCCAACATGCTTGGCTAATTTTTGTGTTTTTAATAGAGATGGGATTTCACCATGTTGGCCAGGCTGATCTCAAACTCCTCATCTCAAATAATTCGGCCACCTCGGCCTCCCAAAGTGCTGGGATGACGGGTGTGAGCCACTGCACCTGGCTGAAACTAATTTTTACAAGACCTCTTTTTGGGTCTTTAAGATAATGTTTATTTGTTTGATATATTAGGATATCAATTCTAGAACTTTCCCAGAGAGGGTGAGAAATATTAATAAACAGTAGGGGTTCTATTGCTAAATAATGCAACTTTTAAAAAATTTAATTGGAGGAAGGAGTGTCTTCCTCTTCTTCTTTCTTCCTTCTCCTGCCCCTGCTCCATTTTTTAGAGACAGAATCTTGCTCTGTTGACCAGGTTGGAATACAGTGGTGTGATCTTGGCTCACTGCATCCTCAGCCTCCTGCTCAAGCAATCCTTCCAACCTCAGCCTCCACATTAGCTAGGTCCACAGGAGTGTGCCGCCATGCCTGGCTCATTTTTGTATTTTTGGTAGAGACAAGGTTTTGCTCGGCTGTTCTTGAATTCTTGAGCTCAAACATTCCATACACCTTGGTTTCCCAAAGTGCTGGGATTACAGATGTGAGACACCTCACCTGGCCATAATGCAAATTCTTAAATAGTGGTAGAATTTGACCATCTGTATTTGGTTTTCAAAAATAAATTGCTTTGCACATATCAGCATAGTATCTCCTGTGATTAAATGTGTGCATTGTGAGATGTTTGGCTGGTGGTAGGGTACAATTCTTAGATATGGAAGAAATTTATTTTCTCTGTAAGTAGCAAATGCTTGTTACTCCCTTCTTGAACCCAAAGGGTTTACTAAGGAATAAGGTATAATTTAAATTCAGTTGAATATCAGGAGTAACTTTTACTGAGAGACTTTGAGCCCTTTAAAAAATATGTTTAATTTTTTCTTTCTTTCTTTTTTTTTGCATATACCTTTGCAAATATAAAAAATACGTTTATTTAGGCTGGGTGTGGTGGCTCCCTCCTGTAATCCCAGTACTTCGGAAGGCTCAGACGGGTGGATCACTTGAAGTCAGGAGTTCAAGACCAGCCTAACCAATGCGGTGAAACCCTATCTCTACTAAAAATACAAAATTAGCTGGGCGCGGTGGCAGGTGCCTGTAATTCCAGCTACTAGGGAGACTGAGGCAGGAGAATTGTTTGAACCCGGGAGGCAGAGGTTGCAGTGAGCCAGTACTGCACTGCTGCACTCTAGCCTGGGTGAGAGAGTGAAACTGTCTCAAAAAGAAAAAAGTTGTGTGTGTGTGTGTGTGTGTGTGTGTGTGCGCGCGCATGTGCACACACAATTTCCTGTTAGAGTGTAGAAAATTAAAGAAGGGTTATACCTTTTGAAAGGATAGAGGGCTTGGGCGTGGTGCCTCACACCTGTAATCCCTCCCAGAAGGTGGCCGAGGTGGGCGGATCTCCGAGGTCAGGCGTTCGAGACCAGTTTGGCCAACATGGTGAAACCCCGTCTCTACTAAAAATACAAAAATTAGCTGGCTATGGTGGTACACACCTGTAATCCCAGCTACAGGGAGGCTGAGGCAGGAGAATCGCTTGAACCTGCCTGGGATGCGGCGGTTGCAGTGAGCTGAGATTGAGCCACTGCACTCCAGCCAGGGCAACAGAGGAAGACTATATCTCAGGGGGAACAAAAAAAAAGATAGATGAGACATTCCAGTATGATATTTCTGCTCTACATTGGAGAAGGAGAACTTGGTTAGAAACAAAGGTTGTATTTGTCATGACTTCTAAAATGGGAGCAGGTGGGCCAATTCCTGAGTTCTTAGAAAAGAAGGATCTCCAGAGACAGGAGATTGTCTGACTGCACTGTGTGGGTTATGGCATCAATATAAGTTGTACAGCTTGTTGGCTTTCAGTATTAATTTAGGAGTAGGAAATTGTTTTAAAATGCATTTTCACATTATATCTAATGAGAAAACACATCTTTTTTTGTTGTTAATTTCATACATATAGCTGAGAAAGCCTATGTACTTTCTAAAGTCTAGGAAAGAGGTGAGAAATGCTGCTGTGGACCATAGGAGTTGGGGTGGGGGAAGAAGTTAATTAGAAAAAAGTTTGTGGTCATGGCAGATTTTGAGTTTCTCTGGATGCTATTGATGACAGCCTGAATTTTAGAATTCAGATCCAACTACCCTTTGAATGTTTATTGTGTGCCAAGCACTATTATTCCATTTAACTTTCATAATGCTTTGTGACAATATTTGCCCCATTTAATAACTGAAGAATCTGAGGTTAATGTATATATTTTAAAAATTGATTTATTCCAGGGCCACAGTTAGTAGGGAATAGGTTCTGGATATTGATCCCAGGCCCTCCAGACTTCAAGTAAAGGAAGGAAATTTTAGTACTTACTATGTTATTGTACTATAGTAAGCAATTCATTTAAAATGTTAGTATGTATATTTAAGATATACAACATTATGTTATAAGGTACATATTATAATAAAATGGTTATTATAGTAAAACAAATTAACATCTTCATCTCACATAGTTACTCCCCCTCCCCTGCCAAAAGCAACTGTAATCTACTCAACAAAAGCCTGGATATAATACGCTATTACTAGCTATAGTCTTCATGTTGTACATTAGATCTTTTGACATGTTCGTCCTAGGTATTTGTTACTTCCTATACTTTGACCTACATCTCCCCTTTTTCTCCCCTGCCCAGGCACTGCTAACCAGTTTATTCTCTATCTCTATATATTTGACCTTTTTTTTAAAGAAAGCTTTTACATATAATTGAGATCATGAAATATTTTTCTTTCTGTGTATAGCTTATTTCAGTTAAAGTCTCCCAGGTCCATTCATATGTGTGTGTACACACACATACACACACACACACACACACACACACACACACTGAAGTTTAACCATTTGTCCATTGATGGACACCTAGGTTGTTTCCGTATCTTGGCTGTGGTGAGTAAGGCTGTAGTGAACATGGGAATGCAGATATCTTTACAAAGTGATGATTTCATAATATTTTGGGTATATACCCAGAAAAGTAATTACTGGCTCATATGATAGATAGTTCTGTTTTTAGTTTCTGTAGAAACTGCCATACTGTTTCTATATGGCCGCACTAATCTGCATTCTTACCAACAGTGTACAGGGGTTCTCTTTTCTCTATACTTCTGCGAGCATTTATCTCTTATTTTTTTGATAATAGCTATCCTAATAGGTGTGAAGTGGTATCTTATTGTTTTGATTTCCAGTGGTAAGTGATGTTGAACACCTTTCGTATACTTGTTGGCTGTTTTCTATTTCACCTTTGGGGAAATGTCTATTCACATCCTCTGCCCATTTTTAAGTTGAGTTATGTGTTTTCTTGTAGTTGAGTTGTATGATTTCTTTATAAATCTTGAATATTAACCCCTTATCCCGTATATGATTTGCCAATAATCTTTTTCCCAATCCATAGATTGTCTTTTTATTTTTTTGTTTCCTTTGCTGTGCAGAAGCTTTTTAGTTTGATGTAGTCTCATCTATTTTTGCATTTGTTTCCTGTGTTTTGATGTCTTTGAAGAAGTAATTGCCAAGGCCCGTGTCAAGGAGATTTCTCCCTATGTTTTCTTCTAGGAATTTTGTGGTTTCAAGTCTTATGTTTAGGTTTTTATCCATTTTGAGTTGGTTTTTGTGTCTTGTGTAAGATGAGGATTCAGTTTCATTATTTTGCATGTGGAAGTCAGTTTTTCCCAGCACCATTTGTTGAAGAACTATGTTGTCTTGGTGCCTTTGTGAAAATTAGTTGACTGTTTATGTTTGGACTTGTTTCTGGGCTCTCTGTCTGTTTTTATGCCAGTACTAAACTATATTGATTAAAATTGCTTTGTAACTTAATTTTAACTCAGGAAGCATGAAGCCTCCAACTTTTTTTTTTTTTCTCCTCAGAATTGCCTTGGCTGTTCAGAGTCTTGTGATTCTATACGAATTTTAGGATTGCTTTTTCTACTCTTGTGAAGAATGCCATTGGGATTTTGATAGGAATTGCATTGAATCCATATGTTGCTTTGGGTAGTGTGGTAATGTTAACAATATTAATTCTTTTGATCTATGAGCATAGAATTCTTTCCATTTATTTGCGTTCTCTTCATTTTTTTTCATCAGTATTTGTAGTTTTCAGTGTAGAGGTCTTTCAACTTTTTGGTTAAATGTATTCCTAAGTATTTTCTTTGTTGATACTAACAAAAATGGAGCTGTTTTCTTAATTTCTTTTTCATCTTGGTCATTATTTGTGTATGGAAATGCCATGGATTTTTGTATGTTGATTTTATATACTACAGCTTTACTGAATTAATTTATTAGAGCTCAGAGTTTTTTGTGTCGCCTTTGGAGTTTTCTATATAGGGGATCATGCCATCTGCAAATAGAGATAATTTTCTGATTTGGATAACTTTTATTTTTTTCCTTTTTCTTGTCTAAATGCTCTTGATTTAGACAAGTTCTTCCAATACTTCTAGTACTGTGTTGAATAGAAGTGGTCAGAGTGGGCATCCTTGCCTTGTATCAGGTCTTAGAAGAAAAGTTCTCAATTTCTTCCCATTGATTATGTTGTTAGCTGTGGGTTTTTCATAGATGGCCTTATTATGTTGAAGAACTTGCCTTCTGTATTTAAACTGTTAAAGAGTTTTTAATCAAGAAAGTTTAATTTTGTTAAATGCTTTTTCTGTCAGTTGATATGATTGTGTCATTTCTTTCAGTCTCTTAATATAATGTATCACATTGATTCATTTGTGTATGTTAAACCATCTTTGCATGCCTGTATTAAATTCCACTTGATCATGATGTGTAATTTTTTGATACGTTGTTGAATTTGACTTGCTAATATTTTATTGAGGATTTTTGTATGATCAGTGTTCATCAGAAATATTGACCTGTAGTTTTATTTTCTTGTAATGTCTTTGTCTGGCTTAGGTATCAAAGTGATGCTGGCCTTATCAAATGTGTTACAATTCTATTATTTGGAAGAGTTTAAGTAGTAGTAATATTGTTGAAAAGTTTGGTTGAATTAAGCTGTGAAGCAGTCTGGTCCTGACCTTTTCTTTCTTGGGAGGTTTTTAATTACTACTAGTTCAATCTTTTGTTTGTTACAGTTCTATAGGTTTTCTATTTCTTCCTGATTCAACTTTGGCAACCTTGTATTTTTCTAGGAGTTTATTCATTTCCTCTGAGTTATCAAATTTGTTGACTTATAATTGTTCATAATAATTTCTCATGACCCTTCTTATTTCTTTTTTCTTTTCTTTCTTTCTTTCTTTCTTTCTTTCTTTCTTTCTTTCTTTCTTTCTTTCTTTCTTCTTTCTTTCTTTCTTTCTTTCTGTCTTTCTTTCTGTCTTTCTTTCTGTCTTTCTTTCTTTCTTTCTTTCTTTCTTTCTTTCTTTCTTTCTTTCTTCTTTCTTTCTTTTTACAAGGCCTCACTCTAGTTGCCCTAGCTGCATTGCAGTGGCATGATACAGGCACACTGCTGTCTCGATTCCCAGGCTCCAGTGATCCTCCTACCTCAGCCTCTTGAGTGGGACTACAGATAAGCGCTACCACACCCAGCTGATTTTTGTATTTTTTGTAGAAACGGGTTTTGTCATGTTGCCCAAGCTGGTCTAAATTCCTGAGCTCAAGTGATCTATCTACCTTCGCCTCCCAGAGTGCTGGGATTACAGTCGTAAGCCACTGTACCTGGCCACCTCTTTTTTATTTCTGAAGCATCTGTTGTAATGTCTCCACCCTCATTTCTCATTTTGTTTATTTGAGACTCCTTTCTTTTTCTGTAGTCTAAGGGTTTGTTGATTTTAATTTTTCAAAAAAAACCCCAACTCTTTGTTTTATTGTTTTTCTCCATGGTTTTTCTATTCTCTATTTTAAGCAACTTGTTTGTATCTTTTTTTTTAGAAAAAGAAAAGGAGAAAGAAAGAAACAGCAAAAGAAAGGAAAAAAAAGAATGAAAGAGAGAAAGAGGAAGAGAAAGAAGGAGAGAGAATGGGATTCTTGTTTTATTGCCCAGGCTAGAATACAGTCTAAAACTGGGTATTAAAAACCTCTTTTATGCCAATAATTGTGCTTAACAGTGGAGACAGGAAGGAATAGGGGATGAAAATAACAAATAAGCAGCCAACCAATATTTTATTTAAACCTGTGAAATGCTATGCAATTGCTGGGGAGTGATTTACTTCCA
>CAUYQU010023894.1:0-22246 GCA_963574635.1 Cheracebus regulus
CTCACTAGCAAACCCAACCCAGACCCAACCCAGAAAACTAAATATAACATAATCGAGACTTATATAGCACAGGTAACTATTTGCCGTATGTGTATGTTTTAAATATGTGTAAATACCCATTACACATGCCATCTATGTGTATTTATTTATTTTAATTTTTTGTTTTTTTTGAGACAGGGTCTTGCAGCAGCCTTGACCTCCACCAGTTCTGGTGATCCTCCCACTTTAGCCCCGGTGCAGCTGCAACTACCAGTGTGTACCACCACACCCAGTTAATTTTTGGATTTTTTGTAGAGACAGGGTCTCGCTATGTTGCCCAGGCTGGTCTCAAACTCCTGGACTCAATCAATCCTCCAGTCTCAGCCTCCCAAAGTGCCAGGATTACAGGTATGAGCCACCATACCTGACTCATATTTTTAACCAATAGAGAAACCAGCACATTTACCCAGTGGGGAAGTGGGGCTGCTCTGAATCTTGACTATGGTGGCAGTTTCACAACTGTCCACATCTGTCTGCATTCAGAGAACTGTATACCAGCCAGGTGCAGTGGCTCACATCTGTAATCCCACTACTTTGGGAGGTTGAGGTGGGCGGATCACCTGAAGTCAGGGGTTCAAGACCAGCCTGGCCAACATGGTGAAACCCCATCTCTACAAAAATACAAAAACCAGCTGGGCATGATGGCCGGTGCCTGTAATCCCAGCTATTCAGGAGGCTGAGGCAGGAGAATCACTTGAACCTGGGAGGCGGAGGTTGCAGTGAGCCCAGATGGCACCACTGCATTCCAACTTGGGTGACAGAGTGAGACTCCGTCTCAAAACAAAACAAAACAAAAACAAAAACAAAGAGAAAGCTTTACGTAAGGTTTAAAAATTGAATTAAAAAGCAAAGGGAAAAATAAAAATATATGATCTTATGATATGCTGAGGTATGTACACTCATGAGCAAAGACTTTACTACAGGGGATGGTGGAAGCAAGTCGAGAAGCGCCACATAGCATAGTTCCTTTTTCTGACATGGTAACCAAAATAAATGTGTGCATGTGTACGTAGGAATGTTCACGTGCAGGAAAAGGTCTGGCAGGGCACTCGGCCAGTGACGGACAGTAATTACCTCTGGGGTAGATGTTAGGCTTGCAGATGATGGGAAGAACAGTGAAGGAAACTTTCATTTTTCCCTTGATATTCTTTGTTTTGTAATTTTAAGAAGATAATAAAGATGTTATGTGTATGAGTTGTAAAATTTTAAGCAAAGCAGCAGCCACATCGTACTCACACTTAGTACCTTCTAGACAGTAGCGCTCTTGGAGGATCCCAGGTGAGCCGATGTCAGAGACCAAGCATCTATGTGGAGGAAAACGAAGAGGTTAGGTCTCTGGCCAACTGAAGCTTTCCTGCTGCAACACCCAGCTGTCAATCACATACTCACTCTTTCAACAAGTATTTACTGAACACGGCAGAGTGTAATCCCAGCACTTTGGGGGGCCGAGGTGGGTGGATCACTTGAGGCCAGGAGTTCAAGACCACCCTGGATGACATGACAAAACCCTGTCTCTACTAAAAATACAAAAAATGGCTGGGTGTGGTGGCTCATGCCTTTAATCCCAGCACTATGGGAGGCTGAGGCAGGCGGATCACAAGGTCAGAAGACCTAGACCATCCTGGCCGACATGGTGAAATCCCATCTCTACCAAAAAAACAAAAAACTAGCTGGGTGTGGTGCTGCACACCTGTGATCCCAGCTACTCCAGAGGCTAAGGCAGGAGAATCGCTTGAACCTAGGAGGCGGAGATTGCAGTGAGCTGAGATCGTGCTACTGCACTCCAGCCTGGTGACAGAGTGAGACTCCATCTCAAAAAAAAAAAATACAAAAATACAAAAAATTAGCCAGGCATGGTGGGGGGTGCCTGTAATCCCAGGTACTTGGGAGGCTGAGGCAGGAGAATCGCTTGAACCCAGGAGGGTTCTTGACAGTGAGCCGAGATTGCGCCACTGCACTCCAGCCTGGGCAACAGAGCAAGATTCTGTCTCAAAAAAAAAAAAAAAAATGTATTTACTGAACACTTGCCATGTGCCAGGGACGAGGAATACACCAGTGTTCTCCAAGACAAAGTGGCTGTCCTTAGGGAGCAGACATTCTAGTAGGGGAGGAGAGCAATAAACAAATACACAATACGAAGTCAGGGAGTGGAGCCCCAGCAGGGCAAGGACCTAGTGATGGGACCGCTACGTTACACGGAGAGCTGGGGAAAGGCCTCCTGGACTAGGGGGCAGAGACACGAATACATGAGACCACAGACCGTGTGACTACCTGGGAAAGAGCCTTCCAGAGGCGGGAGCAAGTGTGGAGCATCTCTGGAGCAGCCAGGAGGCTTGTGCAGCTGGCACGGGGTGAGTGAGGGGCGAACGGTGGCAAGGGTGGAGGGGGACAAATGGAGGGCTATTCTAAGGACATTTCTTCAGACAACTGTCAGCAGAGGAATGACAGAAATCACATTGTCTTGGTTTGGAACTTCATATTATGAATTTATGCTTTTGAATATTTAGTATGCTTGTTTATATTTCAATGACTATTCCATGGATGAATGAATGTCTCCAGGCGGAGAAGGCACTGTCTGTATTGTTCACCATCATATTCTGGGCACCGGCAGAGGCTGGGCGCTAAGTCAGGAGATGAGATCTGAGAGGGCCTACAGCTGTCCTACATCCAATGGCCATTCACTGCTAACAATCCCTCCCAATGTGCCGGCTCTGTCCTGGCAGACGTGTGCTGACTCATTCCACTCTCCTGATCACCCAAGAAGATATATTATTACTCCCATGTTACAGGTGAGGAAACAGGCACAGAATTCATAAGGAACCCATCAGCTGAGGTTGTCCAGTCAAAAGAATACTAAGCCAGGAACACTGGTGCATGTCTGTAGTCCCAGCTACTCAGGAGGCTGAGATGGGAGGATCATTTGACCTCAGAAGTTCAAGGCCAGCCTGGGCAATGTAGCAAGACCCCATCTCTTTAAAACAACAACAACAACAACAACAAAACACAAAGTATACTACAACCAGCCAGAATGTGAACCCACACAAACTGGTCCCAAAGCCTGACCACCTGGCTAGACCACACTCTCTCACGATGGTCAATGAAGGCAGAGCCAACTGTAAGCTGGCAACACCTCCCTGCCCCACTTCCCCAATACCACAATGTCCAAATGCTACCCAAATGCCCAGGCCAAGCTCAAAGGCCAGTCAGCTCCTCCGGGAATCCTCCTAGGAAGGAAGCCTAGCAAGCAGTTAGCCAATACCCCAGGGTCCAGGAATCAGGACAACTTCAATGATCATTCCCCTGGGGTTCCCGGAGAAGCTCAAGGGAGTTCTTAACCTTTCTCATGCCAGGGACTCCTTCCGGCAGCCTGGTGAATTAGCTGTAGTCTCCTCAGAATAATCTTTATTTTTTTTTGAGACAGAGTCTCCCTCTGTTCCCCAGGACATTTTGGCTGACTGCAACCTCCACCTCCCAGGCTCAAGCAATTCTTCTGCCTCAGCCTCCCAAGTAGCTGGGTTTACGGGCATGCATCACCACCCCAGGTAATTTTTGTATTTTTAGTAGAGATGGGGTTTCACCACTTTGGCCAGGCTGGTGTCAAACTCCTGGCCTCAAGCGATCCGCCCACCTTGGCCTCCCAAAGTGCCGGGATTACAGGTATGAGCCACCACATCTGACCTATTAATGCTTTTATATTATAAGATCTAGTGGTGAGTCCAATAACTATAGTGATTTAGAAATAAGTAAGTGTTTAAATATTGTGTGGTATTTGCAACAACTGTAACATGATATGGGAATATCTGTGATTTCTAGTAGTGACAAAGTCTCGGATATTGCTAATCCAATTGTGGTTTATTGCCCTGTGCATTAAAAAAAAGTTAATTTCCGGCCGGGCACTGTGGCTCATGCCTATAATCCCAGCTCTTAGGGAGGCAGAGGTGGGAGGATACCTTAAGGCCAGGAGTTCGAGACCTGCCTGGGCAATATAGCAAGACCCTGTTCTCTATAAAAAGGAAGAAAACAAAAAGACCAAAAAAGAAAGTTATTTTCAGTTAGAGGGTAGCAAAAATAAAGACGTAATGTTTTTCACAGTCAACCTCGTGATTCACTCAACTTCCATCCTTCAAGGGTCCATGAACCCCTCAACTAGACCTGAGAGAGGGTAAAAGCAGAGGGAGTTCCAAGGGAAAAGAACAACTGGGGAGTGTGGGGCAGATTCGGCTTCGTGAATTTAGTATGGGAAGGGGTTCTAGGCGTCAGCTGCTTTGGCTCACCCTTCATCCATTTAGTCAGCCCCTTGAACCTCACCTTTCCCACTCAGTCCTATGGGACTGACCCCACCCATGGGTTGTGGGTAGCGGTGGGACTGGTCATATGATCTAGGCCTGGCCAATAAAGCCACTGTACCGCTTTCCCTGTTCCCGGCTTCAGAGATGGCCCAGGGTGACCCTGCCACCAATGCCAGGATAATCAGAGTCAGTCAATACCAGTGCCATGATATATACTGGGACTATAGGGGAAAGAGATGGTTTATTTCCCTTGGAGCTGTAAGCTGGTTGAATCTACCTGTGGAGCTGCTAGGGGCTGCTTGAGAGCCTACCTGAGAATAAACCCAGCACAGAAGAATGCAGAGCCTGGAGGTAAAAGGAAACATGTCCTGGCAACCTCATGAGGCCCTGGATCCAGCCATGCCTGAAACCATTCCAAACCAAATCTCCCAGGCCCTGTGTCCATCCACTTCCTTTTATATTTCAGCAGGCTGACCTGAATTTCTATTTGTTCACACAACCAAATGACTCTCAACCAACACAGAAGGGCAGAGGCAACTGCTGCTCTTGATGATTCCCATAGCTCCCTACCAGGCCATTTAGGAAAAGTACAAAATAAAATTAGAAACAGTCACTATACATAGAAACAGCAAATACAGAAAAACACGCCTTTAAAACACTCAGAAATGGCCTCTTGGGCCAGTGCTATTGCCAAGCCAGTCTAGGAAGCCATCACAATGGTGGTTTTCAAGATGCTTGGCAGGGCAGGAGGGAACCAGAGGCATCCGAAACATTTTCCTTTATCACTAGATTTCCCATTTTAAAAATTCCTGGGATGATCAGAAAACCCCTGCAATAAAGCTCTTGTAAAATTTTAATAGCCGCCTTTTAAATTGCAATGGAAATTGCTTTCCCACCACTGTAATTTTTCTCCTTTCTTTCTCTAAAGTGATGCATATGGCTCTATAAAGGCTGATCAGCAGCAATTTGCCGTGGTGCCAAGTGTCTCTGAGCCAGGAACCTACTTCCTGGCGACTAGAGGAAGCTGTGGATGCCGGTCGGCCCGCAGTCCCTCATGCAGCGGAGAGGAAAATGCCAAAGGGCCGTGGAGATGGCAGCAAAGGAGGGCTACAGGGCCAGGAATCCAGGCAGCACCCTGGTTATTCCAGGGCCCCACTTTCTACCACCTGGGAACGGACGATGCCCTTCGGTTTGCCTCCACAATCCCAGCACACTTATGGCCATGACCCATTTGTCACACAGGTGACATGCAGGCTGAGCACTTCACTTCTACAGGCTTACAGCAAGAACAGAATCCCCTAGCAGAGAATAGAAGAGGGAGAGGCGTCCCGCCGGAAGGTCTCCGCCCCTCAGCCATAGAGATTGGCTCTGGGAGAGACACGTGATCCAAGCACGATCAGTCAGGGTTGGCCCTGGACATTTTGCTGTAACTTCTGGAGGAAACAGATGGGCGGTAAGGCAGGGACTGCCGAGGGCTTCTTTGCCACCTGAGAGTGATCAGAGGCGGGACAGGAGGAAGGGGCTGAGAATGAAGTTAAACCTGAGAAAGGCAGAGTCCAGAAATAAAGAGGGGTAGATTCCTGATGAGAATACCTGAGTAGTGACTCCAGTCTGGCCAGCTCTGGGATTTTTCAGGTCCCTGAACCATTAATTTCCCTTTGCAGTTTAAGTCAATTTGAGTTGGGGAGGTCCTATCACTTACAACCAACTAACAGCACAGGAAGGGGCCTGAGAAATCAATACAGCACTCCTTCATGTTTGGGTGAACATGACCCTTCTAAGACGCTGACAAAACAAAACTATGTCATGTCTCTCAGGAAAAAAAGCACAAAATACTGCCTGTCTCAAAGCTGTCAAAGATTTCTGAAGCCCCTGTCCGTAGGAACTAAGTGAAGAATGCTTTGATCTAGTCTGACTCGTCTGTCCTCCTGGTAGAAAAGCAAACTGGGGTCCAAAATGTGTAAATGACTTTTCTGAGGCCCAGGCCTAGCTGGGGGGGCAGTGCCCGGCTCCCCGAGACCCCCAGGAGGTTTCATTTTGAACTCTCCTGAGTACAGTCCTCCAAGGAGACTGCAGAGGGTAAAGACAGGCTGCAAGCAAGGCTCTAGGCCCTCACACCTTCATATCACCATTGGCAGCTCCATTTTTTCCTGCTTTATAAAATGGGCCTTGAAGGAGGTGTCTGATGGAAGTTCCATAACACTATAATCAAACATACTGGAAACCAATATTTCATATTCCATTTCAGAAGATTTACATATGAACGACCGTATGAAGCAGGAGTTATCATGACGGCTCCAGGTGAGCTGTTTCTGCCAAGCTGGCCAGGGTGCTTTTCTCCTGACCCCAAGGCTGGCTGGAGCACCTGCACTTTTCTGTTCCTGGACGTGTACTTCTAGGCCTAGATTTTCTACTGCACCCTTGTATTTCCATCTCAATTCCTAGGGAAAGGATCATCCGCTCGTAATTCTCCACTCCCCTTTACCTCATCCTCCCGAGGAAGAAGGGGTGGCCAATCTAGCGGACCAGAGATTGTGACTGTTGCTGGCATCGGCTTTCAAGTGGGCAAATTATTAGCCCGCTGGGCCCAGGCCTACCAGCTCTTTTCTCTGTGTCCAGAGACGGCGGGAGGTTCTCTTCTGTTTCTGTCTTGGAGTAGAATAAACACCCTGGACAGGGCCTACCCAGCCTCTAAGAGAGCCCGGCCACAGGTGCTCTCTCTTGACCGAGTGGTGGTGGGGAACAGCCAGGCCTTTCTCTTCTGTGCTGCTAAGTGGCTGGTCTGGAAGATTCAAACCCACTGGAGCCCTTGCTGTAAGCTTCACTCCCCTTTCGAGACTGCCAGAGCATCACTGTGGCATCAGGGACTTATCTACTAATAAAGTGGTTCAATCATCCTTCATTTACAGAAGATTTCCATTATACCCATCCCTGTCCTGTCTTTGAAATAATGACTTAGGGAAGTATCTGTTCATTCAACTGCCTCTAGCCTACATCGCAACAAAGAAAAGCTGATAAGTGAAGAAAGGACTTTGCCTTGGGAAAATCTAGGCCCTCAACAGCCAGAGATCGTCTTGCAATTAATCATGTTTTCTCTTATGACCTATATTCTATTAATAGCACACACACTAATGATTTAGCACAGGTTCTTTTGCTGATCAATGCAGTCTACAAACATGACTAAGGTTGGGTCACTAACTTTGAGGGTCTCTTCGTTTCCTGTCCCCTCCTCCCCACTGCCTCACCCTCTCCAGAAGATAAGCGTGCTAGTGTGGTGCTCTGAACACACAGCTAAGAGGACTTCACTGTGCTGGGGGCCCAATGGTGGTCCTGCCTCCAGCCTAGCCTGAGCAGCTCCACAGTAGAGTGGGCTCGCAGATAGGCCTCTGCAGATAAGCTGCTTGGGGAAAACAACGTTGTGTGACCATTCCAGGCACAGCAGACTGGCCAAAATGCCAGGCTGACAACACCAAATGTGCTGAAGCTGTGGAGTAAGGAGAACGCTCAGTCACTGCGGGTGGGGATGGAAATGGGAACAAACATTTTGGGAGAGCAATTTGGCAACTTCTTGTAAAGATGAAGAGAGGGTAACCTCAGTGACAAACTTCACTTCACCTACTGACAGGCCCAGGGCTCGCTGCTGAGCCCCCAGACCCATGTAAGGCTGTGCAAATTCTTTCTGGGTTGAAGCACAAGGTTTTTAATTTTACTATATGCCAGGCATGTAGTTGTGCTTTGGTTTTCCTTGTTAAAGATAGGGTTGAGCTGGGCATGGTGGCTCATGCCTGTTAATCCCAGCACTTTGGGGGGCTGAGGTGGAGAGATCACAAGGTCAGAAGTTCGAGACCAGCCTGGCCGACATGGTAAAACCCCATCTCTACTAAAAATACAAAAATTAGCCAAGCATGGTGGCGGGCGCCTGTAATACCAGCTACTTGGGAGGCCGAGGCAAGGGACTCGCTTAAAACTGGAAGGCAGAGGTTGCAGGAAGCCGAGATCACGCCACTGTACTCCAGCCTAGGCAACAAGAGCGAAACTCTGTTCCAAAAAAATAAAATAAAATAGAGAGACGGTCTCACTCTGTTACCCAGGGTGGAGTGCCGTGGCATGATCACAGCTCACTGCAGCCTCAACCTCCTGAGCTCAAGCGATCCTCCTGCCTCAGCCTCCCGAGTAGCTGGGAGTCGGTGCAAGCCACCATTCCGGCTCTGTTTTCTGTTCTTTATCAATCCATTTAAACCTCTTAACAACCTGTGAAGCATGTTCTATTACGATCTCCATTTTTAACAGACCAGAAAACTGAGGTAAGAGAGGTACCTTGCCCAAGATCACACAGCAAGTAGACGGCACAGCCAGGAGGGATTTGAACCCAGTGGGTCTGACTCTAGAACCACCAACAATGGTGCCTACCAAACTCAGTAGTTAAGAGTATGAGCTTAGCCTTGAACTCTTTCTCCTTCCACATATAGACATCAATGTCAGATGGGTCAAAGACCTACATGGAAGAGGAAAAATAAAAACATGCTTAGAAGACAGCACAGGAGCATATCTTCAACTTGGGGAGGGCAAAGACTTCTCACTCAGGAATTCTAGAAAAGCATTTCCCCTCTCCTCACAAAAAGGATCAGATTCAGATGTGAGAAAATAAATGCAAAAATTACCCAGGCGTGGAGGCATGCACCTGTAGTCCTAGCTACATGTGGGGCTGAGGTGGGAGGATCATGAGCCCAGGAGGTGGAGGCTGCAGTGAGCCATGACTGCATTGCTGCATTCTGGCCTGGGCACTAGAGCGAGATTCTGTCTCAAAAAAAAAAAAAAAAAAAAAAAATCAGATTCATCTACACAGTCATTTTCCCCTTCACCAGTCTGCCTTTTTCCCAGCTTGGAATGCAGATGTGATAGCTGGATTTGAGAGGGTTCCCATGTCCCCGAAACTACCTTGCCCAGACAAGAGGGGCTGAGTTCTCTGGTCCAACAGCCATCTTAAGGCCATGGTGGCAAAAGAGTCAGAGCAGTGCTGCTGTTGACCTGTTAGCCCCTGAACCTGCCAGCCTCTCTCTCCAGACATTGTTATGTGACATGAATGACCACCTATGTGCCTATGTGTTGAGGTGGCAATGCCACTTGTGAATTCTGCTAGCTGCAGTTGAATGCATTCCTAACTGAAACACCTGCTGCAGCTGGGCTCCGGTAGCCACGTGCTGTGCCATCACTCTGGAGAGTCTGTAGAGAACCACCGATGTGGACCTGAAGGGGTCTCAAAAAGACTCAACTAAAATCTCGGCGCAGTGGCTCACACCTGTAATCCCAGCACCACTTTGGGAGGCTGAGGCGGGCGGATCACCTGAGGTCATGTGTTCAAAAGCAGCCTAGGCAACATGGCGAAACCCTGTCTCTACCAAAAATACAAAAATTAGCCAAGTGTGATGGCACGCGCCTGTAGTCCCAGCTACTCGGGAGGCTGAGATAAGAGAATTGCTTAAAGGCAGAGGTTGCAGTGAGCCGAGATAGCACCACTGCACTCCAGCCTGGGCAACAGAGTGAGACTCCATCTCAAAAAAAAAAAAAAAAAGGACTCAACTCAGAGATGAATTGTGGGACTCAAAGATTTCCACTAAGCATGGCTGATCAGAGGCAGCTAGAAAGATGACCTGGTGCCCGAATTCATTCTTGGGGACCTGAAGAGAAAACAGCTTCTTTCTCCTTAACACACTAAGAGCAGCCGGGGTGACTGTCATTTTAAAGGCCAGGCCCAGCCCGCTGGCACACACACACTGTGGTCGGCTGGCCCCAGGCTCAGGGGCTGCGGAAATCCTGCATAGCTTGTGGATCCTTTTTCTTCCTGTCACCAGCCATTTGCTGGATGTGCCAACAGTTAAACCCCTTCCTGAACTCCTATGAAAACAGCTTGTCAATGTGGTTTCGACTGCTGGGTGCTTTTCCACAAAGCACTCTCCAGACCCCAGCTAATCAGATGGAAGACAGAACAGTGGCCAATCTACCAAAATAGGTCAGGCTTTATTTTTTAATCCTCTTATTCATAATAGATTGAAAGGGAAGAATGAAGGGGAAAAAAAAACATTACTAACAGTGAGAAAGTCTATGGTTACTTAACCTCTCTGTGCCTCAGTTTCCTCATCTCTAAAATGGGGATAATAATAGCGGTGTTGTGAGGATTAAGTAAAAAAAATACTCCACAAAAATTGTTTAGAACAAGACATACTATATATTAAGTATGCAATAAGTGTGAGCTACCATGATTCTATTTATTTATAGATATATTTAGAGACAGGTCTCAATCTGTTGCCAGGGTGGGGTGCAGTGATGCAATCATAGCCCACTGCAGTCTTGAACTCCTGGGCTCGAAGTGATCCTCTCATATCAGCCTCCTGAGTAGCTGGGACTACATGTGTGCGCCACCACACCTGGGTAATGTTCTTTAAAAATGTTTGTGCAGACAAGGTTTCACTAAGTGGCCCAGGCTGGTCTCAAGCTCCTGACCTCAGGAAATCCTCCTGTCTCAGCCTGACAAAATGCTGAGATTACAGGTGTGAACCACTGCACCTGGCCAGAGCTACCACTATTCTTATTTCTGGTGATAGGGTAGGTTTCTTGGACTGACTTCCTTGGCAAGTATCAAAATTGCACCCTCTGGTCAACCAGATATACAGAGATAAAGTCCCTGCTCTGATTCTGGCCACTTATGGAAGGAAGGAGGCTTGAAGGTCCAGGCCAAGGGGCAGAAGCTGGCTGTGATGGACCTGGGTACAGTGGCAGGAAATGAACCAACTCCAATTGCTAAGTGCCCACCCAGCAGCCATTCTTCTCTTCCTTCTCAGGATGCTCAGCCGACTACATTTCACAACCTCCCTGGCAGCCAGCATAGCCAATGTAAATATAAAGCTTGGGACTTTGGGGACAATTCCTCATCAGAAACCCAGAGCTGGACTATGCTTTTGTGCCTCTCCCTCACCCTATTCCCACCTGGACTCCAGACTCACTAGCTTGGCTCCAGCAGTCACACTGGGCCATGAAGCCACCTTAAGGACGAAGGCCTTGTGCTAGGGATGGTGAAGCAGAAGGACCCTGTGTCAAAGGACTCTGCTTGTCTTGTCTTTTCTTTTTTTTTTGAGTGGAGTCTTACTTTGCTGCCCAGGCTGGAGTGCAGTGGTGCGATCTTGGCTCACTGCTACCTCTGCCTCCTGGGTTCAAGCGATTCTCCTGGCTCAGCCTCCTGAGTAGCTGGGACTACAGGCACGTGCCACCACTCCTGGCTAAATTTGCATTTTTAGTAGAGACGGGATTTCTCCATGTTGGTCAGGCTGGTCTTGAACTTTTGACTTCATGATCTGTCCAAAGTGTTGGGATTACAGACGTGAGCCACCACGCCTGGCTCTGCTTTTCTTGATGACTGTGAAGCTGCTGCACCAGGTGCGGACTGCAGCTCTCTGGACATCTTACTCAGGACAGAAACTGCCTTCCATTGAGTTTACACCACTGTTATTTCTGGTGTCTGCTACTGGCAGCCAAATGGGATTTTCAAATGGTCTGGTAGTCTTGTATAGCAGATAAGTGATGGGACCTGCCACCATTTAAAGTAACCTCATGCTTTAGGATGCCTTGCTCTCCTCAACACCAGGGAAAAAGCTAGATAAAAAATTTGCCAGATACAGAGTGGGGTACGATCATTTGGCTTTAGGAAGAGGTAAAGTGAGAAGTATATGAGAGGCTAAATCATTCATTCAACAATGGGCACTACCTCAGTCTGGACGCTGGTGGGGTAAGGTGCTAGGTACGGTGAACAAAAGCAGATGCAGTCCGTGCCCTTACAAAATGTACTGTCCTCACTAGGGACCAAAGTAAATAAGAACTTAAACATATATAAGTTCAGTGGTGAGAAGTACCATGCAGGAAACGAGAATGAATTTAAGACTAGAACTAAAGAAAAAGCAGAAGGAAGCTACGTGAAAAGTGGAGTAAGGATATCCCAGAATGTCCATTGCTGAAGAATTAACAAAATTTGGTGCCTTCCCTATACAATGGAATATTCACCCATAAATGGAACGAAGCATGAATTCATCCACAACAAGGATGGGCCTTGAAAACATGGCTGAGTAAAAGCCAGTCACAGACGACCATTGATTATACCGTCCCATTTACATGAAATGTCCAGAATGGGCAAATCCATAGAGATAGAAAGTAAATTCGTGGCTGAGTGCGGTGGCTCATGCCTGTAATGCCAGCTGGGGCGGGTGGATCACCTGAAGTCAGGAGTTCTAGATCAGCCTGGCCAACGTGGTGAAACCCTGTCTCTACTAAAAATACAAAAATTAGCCAGGCATGGTGGCACACACCCTGATCCCAGCTATTCAAGAGGCAGAGACACAAGAATCCCTTGAACTCGGGAGCCAGAGGTTGCCGTGAGCAGAGACTGTACCATTGTACTCCAGCCTGGGCGACAGAGCAAGACTACGTCTAAAAAAAAAAGGGCTATCTAGACTGAATGATCAGAAAGAAAACACACACACACACACACACACACACACACACACACACACACACACACACCAGAGAATTCTGGGAGATGGAGAAAAATACATGAGTCTGTTCGAAGAAACTCATGGGGAGCCTGTGTAGATAGATGGCTGCAGCAAGGGAGGGTGTGTCTCCAGATGTAGCTGGTGCTCGAGGGGCTGTGTGGCCACAGTCAGCCATGTGCTTTTTAGTGTGATGGGAAGCCGGGGAATGATGTGTTCTGATTCTCAGTTTCGAAAGATCCCTCTGGCGGTTTCGCAGAGATTGTCAGTGTTCAAAAGAAGCAGAGAGAGGCCAGGGACGCTGGTTCATGCCTGTAATCCCAGCACTTTGGGAGGTCAAGATGGGAGGATCGCTTGAGCCCAGGAATTCAAAATCAGACTGTGCAGCACTACAAGACCCTGTCTCTACAAAAAATAAAAATAATTAGCCAGGCGTGGTGGCACCTGCTTGCAGTCCAGCTACGCAGGAGGCTGAAGTGGGAGGATCACTTGAGTCCAGGAGTTCAAGGCTGCAGTGAGCTATGATCATACCACTGCACTCTAGCCTGGGCAACAGAGCAAGACTCTGTCTCAAAAAAAAAAAAAAAAGAAGATAGCTGTTGCTATATCGAAGGGGAGATGGTACTGGCCCAGGTTGAGTACAGTGGAAGGAAAGGAGGATGCTGGTGAAGATTTATTTCAGCTCACAAACAAACAGGACTTGCTGGTGGACTGGCCATGGGTGTGTGGGAAAAAAGGAAGATTTAAGAATGACCTTCAAAGAATCTCATCAGTTTTTCCAAACTGATTTTCTGCCAGATTCAAATTGTGTACAACACGACATCAAGAACAGTTCAGCAAACGCCTGTTAAATAAATTCAATAAAGTCACTGCTCCATTTTTTTGAGGACAAAAAAAAAGACGTGAATTTACAGTATGTATATATATATGTGTATGTTTCTGGTTTGAATAAATGGATAGTTGACGATGTCATCTGCCAATATGGACCACTATCCACCAGTGGATGGCAGAGAAACAGGCATACATAAAGATACTATGTTTTGATTTGTATATACAGTTCACTAAAAATAGAGCAGGCCTTAGAAGTGTTTGTTTTTTGGTTTTTTTTTGAAAAAGAGTTTCGCTCTGGTTGCCCAGGCTGGAGGGCAGTGGCACGATCTCAGCTCACTGCAAACTTGGCCTCCCAGGTTCAAGCAATTCTCCTGCCTCAGCCTGGGGAGGCTGGGATTACAGGCACTCTCCACCATGCTCGGCGAATTTTGTATTTTCAGTAGACATGGGGATTCCCCATGTTGGTCAGGCTCATCTCGAACTCCTGATCTAAGGTGATCTGCCCACCTCAGTCTCCCCAAATGCTGGGATTACAGGCGTGACCTACTGTGCCCAGCCTTCCTTTTTTTTTTTTTTTTTTTTTAAACAGTCTTGCTCTGTCACCAAGGCTGGAGAGCTGTGACCTGATCGCAGCTCACTGCAGCCTTGACCTTCCAGGCTCAAGTAGTACCCCCACCACAGCTACCTGAGGAGCTGGACCACAGGTGCATACCACCATGCCCAGCCAGTTTTTGTATTTTTTGTAGAGACAGAGTTTTGGCATGTTGCCCAGGCTGGTCTCAAACTCCTGGGGTCAAGCAGTCTGCCCGCCTCAGCCTTCCAAAGTGCTGGGATTACAGGCATGAGCCACTGGACCTGGCCACATTCTTTTTTACTTGTCACACTTCCCTGAATTAGCCAACTAGGTATGTGGAACAATGTCACGGAAAGAAACAGAAAGATAGGGCAACCCGAAGTTCCTCTTCCTTTCGTTCCTTCCTTAGTCATCAGTAAGTCAAAGGCAGAATATTGGTAGAATGTGCACGTCAAGATATGAAATTGGTTTTGTGGAGCATTTCCACTGTCCTGGTAAGAATGAATGAAATATATACAAATAAGCCAGGAAATGCAAGGTGTGTCATTTAGTGATTCCAACGAGTGAAATGATCTGATACTTGCATTTCAACCTGGCATGGACCTGGGCATGGTGGCTCGAACTTATAATCCCAGCACTTTGGAAGGCTGAGGCAGAAGGATCGCTTGAGGCCAGGAGTTGGAGACCAACCTGGGCAACATAATGAGATCATATCTTGACCAAAAAAAAAAAAATTATTATTCTTTTTTTTTTAGATGCAGTTTTGCTCTTGTTGCCCAGGTTGGAGTGCAATGGCGTGACCTCGGCTCACTGCAACCTCCACCTCCCGGGTTCAAGCGATTCTCCTGCCTCAGCCTCCTGAGTAGCTGGGATTACAGGCATGCACCACCATGCCTGGCTAATTTCTTTGTATTTTTAGTAGAGACAGGGTTTCTCTATGTTGGTCAGGCTGACCTTCAAGTCCCGACCTCAGGTGATCCGCCCACCTTGGCCTCCCAAAGTGCTGGGATTACAGGCGTGAGTCACCGCACCCGGCCCCCCCAAAAATTTTAAAATTAGCTGGACATAGTGGTGTTCACCTGTAGACTCAGCTGTTAGAGAGGATCACTTGAGCTCGAGAGGTTCAGGCTGTAGTGAGCTATGATTGTACCACTGCACTCCAGCCTAGGCAACAGAGCAAGACCTTCTTATTTAAAAAAAGAAAAACCAAAAAAGAATGTGGCATGAGAAGTGTTCCATCCG
This sequence comes from Cheracebus regulus, assembly GCA_963574635.1. NCBI lineage: Eukaryota > Metazoa > Chordata > Mammalia > Primates > Pitheciidae > Cheracebus > Cheracebus regulus. The sequence goes on from CAUYQU010023894.1 coordinate 15,513, forward strand.
GTGGCTCTGTGTGTTGGGCGTGGGGTGGATGTGAGTTAAGTTGTTGCCTGTGCTTTCTGTCCCCAGAACCTTCAGCTGGAACAGAGCCCAAGATCTGATGTCCTGACTTCAGCATTTCTATAATTCCTCTGTGCTGGTCTTGTGAGTGGCAGATTTGGTGTTGCTGCACGCTTCACAGCTCACCAAACTCCACTTAGTTCATCCAAGTGACTGTGAAATAAGTCAAACTGCCTGTTATGGTCTGCGAGAAGTGATTCGCACCATGGTATTGGCACCCAGGAACACGTTGGCCTCTCCTAGCCTGACAGAGGCCCAGGTGAGCATTTACTAGCACGAATGCCATGGGCTCTCCACCTGTGGGCTGGGCGGAGGACACTCCCAGGTGGGCCTCTAATAATGATTGGTGGGTGAAGTTTATTCTGACCACAAGTAAGGACCCTGGCAAGGCCTCCCAGGCAGAATGCCAGGCTGAGCAGGCCACATGATGTGGAAGACAATGACGTAGATACCCACTGTCCCCAACAAAATGACAATGACTTTTGTCACTGTGTTTTACACCATCAAGGTACTTCTCTGAGTCTTGCTTTCCCTTAAATACATCGCAAAAATGCCTCCAGGCCAGTGAGCAGTGCTCTTAACCCACTCTTTTTAGAAGCTGATAGGCCAAGTATATGGATGTGCCATATTTTATTCAATCAGTCCCTGAAAAATGGGCATTCGTTTTATTTCCAGGGTTGGTTTTTTGTTTCGCCACTGCAAACAATACTGCAAAAATATCCTTTTGTACTTGGGCTATTTGTTTTTCTCTTCTGCAGGGTAGATTCTCAGCAGTGCTGAGTCAAAGACTGTTTATGAAATATGACGTGGTTACATTATCGAATGGTTTCCAAGTGAAGATGTACAACTGCACGTGTAATATATGATTGTTTGTGTATCGAGCACTTCTGGAAGAACATATGTGACAGGGTGTCCTCACAGGAGGGGACTAGGAGATCACAGGAAGGGTAAGTAGACTATTGTATACCTTTTTTGCATCACTTGAATGTTTTATCACATGCACGTACTAGCTCATTCAAAAAAAAAAGAGTTTTTTTTCAGCCCATGCTCTAAAAACGCTGCAGTGATTCACATGTCCTCCAGCAACCTGGGAGAGTACTGAATTGAGCTCATTAATGCCCTATTTTTTTCTCCTTCAAGGTCGTTCCTCCTTTTTCTTTTTTGGGGGGCCTGGTATGAGCTGGAATGTGTCAAATTTTACTGTCTCGTAATCTGCGACACCTCCTGTTCTACAGCCTTGGGTAGGAAGAAGGCAAAGTCCTAGAGATGCTAATTTTGACAACTGGCCTGGCCCAGCACCTCCCAGCAGCACCAGAGAGAGACCCAGGCCAGGGTCGAAGCAGGAGGTAACGGGAGCTTGGAGGTCATGCTGTTTTAAACTCACACTGGCTGAGCTGCCCTCACTGGCTGCATGGACTAGAGTCCCCCAAATGCCCAAAGCCCCTCAGAAAGGGCAAAGGAGGCCAGCAGCAGTGGCCACTGCACTCTCAAGAACAAGGCCAGAAACAAAAAAAACAGGGCACAAAGAAGGTGGAAGAATCAACTTCATACAAACAAAAGGCCTCTCGTTTACTTCCTGCAGGTCCAGCCTCCCTGTGAGGCTGGCCCAGAACCAAAGGACACGCCAACCACTGCTTTCAATCCTCAGGAAAACAAAGCTGACCTAAATGCAGACAGCAAGGGCCCGAGAATGGCAGGAAATCCAATGTGATGCACCTGCTGCTACAAGGTTGGCTGAAACTCTGGACTCACCTGCGGAGGGGAAAAAGGATGGGAGGAGAATGGACTTGGCTAGATGAGAAAGCAGCTCTGGAGAAGGCAGGGGATGGCGGACATGAAAGAATCTCAGGCCAGGTGCGATGGCTCCCACCTGTAATCCCAGCACTTTGAGAGGCCAAGGTGGGTGGATCACGAGGTCAGGAGTTTGAGACCAGCCTGGCCAACATGGAGAAACCTCGCCTCTACTAAAAATACAAAAATTAGCTGGGCGCAGTGGCAGGTGCCTGTAATCCCAGCTACTCAGGAGGCTGAGGCAGGAGAACTGCTTGAACCTGGGAGGTAGAGGTTGCAGTGAGCCGAGATGGCGCCATTGCACTCCAGCCTGGGTGACAGAGCAAGACGCTGTCTCAAAAAAAAAAAAGAAAGAAAAAAGAATCTCAAAATCAGCAGCAACTCCACATGCTTCAGTTGGTTGACTGAGGTTGGATGCTACTGTTCCACAGCCCGGGAGGGAGACAACTCTGCCTCTAGCCCCACACTCTGGCCCGGGCTAGGCTGGGAACAGGAGAGGCTCCCTGTACAGCACCAGAGCAGGGGCCAGCTTTTACTCAGACGCTTCCCTCCACCTGAAATGCCCTTGCCCTTCATCCCTTAAGACTCACCATAGCTCACACCTGTAATCCCAGTGCTTTGGGACACCAAGGTGGGAGGAACACTTGAGGGCAGGAGTTTGAGATCAGCCTGGGGAACACAGTGAGACCCCGTCTCTACAAAAAATAAAAAAATCAGCCGTACTTGGGGGCATGAGCCTGTGGTCCCAGCTATCGGGGAAGCTGACGTTGCTTGAGCTGGGAATGTTGAGGCTGCAGTGAGCCGAGATCACACCACTGCACTCTAGCCTAGGTGACAGAGCAAGACCATGTCTCAAAAAAAAAAAAAAAAAGACGCAGCCCAGCAAGGATGTGCATTCATGTATGTTGGCTGGAGCAGCCTCTGTGAGTGGGAAAAACAGGAGACAACCTGCGTCTGTCAGCAGGGGTCCAGCAACGATGCACACACGTGGGAGAATCTTTCACGTCTCTCCTTCCCTCATTCTCCACAGCAAGTTCATCAGCAAACCCTGTGGCCACTACCTCCAAAATACATCCTGAATCATTTCCTTTCTTCCTCCCTCCCAGGCCAAGCCACCACCATCATCTTTCATCTAAACAACTGCCTGAGATCCCTCCCTGGTCTCCCTAAGGCCACACTTCACGCTTCCCTTCCTATATTCTACTCTGCACCCATAGCCAGAGGATTACATCCAACAGGGATTGCCTCCAGCTGCCTTCCAGATTAAAGTTCTTCAACATACCTCTGGCCTCATCATCTTTCCCCATCACCTAAAGGCTTCTGACACACTGGCTGCCTTGATCTTCCAATTTTATTCCTGCCCCGGGGCCTCTGCATGTTTGGCTCTAGCTATTCTCAAGGTAGGCTTCCTCAGGGAGGACTTCCCTGACCACCGAGCTCAGGGAGCTCCTACTTCCATCTATTTTTATTCCTTACAGAGCAGCAACCTTCTCAAGAGACAGGTTCTTGGCCATGCCTGTAATTCCAGGCTCATGCTTGTAATCCCAGCTACTCAGGAGGCTGAGACAGGAGAATCACTTGAACCCGGAGGAAGAGGTTGCAGTGAGCCAAGATTGCACTACTGCACTCAGCCTGAGTGACAGAGCAAGACTTTGTCTCAAAAAAAAAAAAAAAGAGGTTCTCACTGTGTCACCTTGGTTGGAGTGCAGTGACTTAATTTTAGCTCACTGGAGCCTTGAACTCCTGGGCTACAGTGATCCTCCGACTTCAGCCTCCTAAAGTGCTGGGGTTATAAGCGTGAGCCATCATGCTTAGCTCATTTTTCAATTTTTTATGTTCAGTAGAGACCGTCTCATTATATTGCCCAGGCTGGTCTCAAATTCCTGGGCTTAAGCAACCCTCCTGCCTCAGCTTCCTCAAGTGCTGACATTACAGGGCTGTGTTCTTAATAGCTCTACTAAGGGCAGCTGCTGGGAGGGGGTCTGGAGGGAGAGGGCTGAGCAGGGTTATAGACGTCAGTATAAGACATACTTATGAGAGACGGGGAGTGTCAGAGATGAACGGAGAGAGATGGAAACCAATCTCAACAGGAAACAGAAGTTTGATCTCTTGTGTGACAAATGACTATGAAAAATAAACAAGCAGAAGACTCTCCACTTGCCTTCCTCCAACCCACCAAAGCCTCACGCTGGACAGCAGGGCTTTGTGACATGATTAACCATCCATATCACACCGTCATAGAAAACCAAACCCTGTCCTGCTGGCCACTGGGAAAATCCCCAAAGCAGATGGGGAAGCAGTGTGGCGATGTGGCCGGGGGGGCTATCTTGGTGGTCAGCTAGAGCCAGGATCAGATCACAGCTCTGTGGCTTAGCAGCATGTGACGTGTGGCTGGGTACTAGCCCATTCTGAATATCCTGAGCTTCCTCATCAGTAACATGGTGGGAGAAGTAATATCCACCCTCAATAAGGCTGTTGGGAGGGTTAAATGAGGTAACAGCAGTCGAGCGGTTGGCAAAGTGACTGGCACAGAAGGACCCTAAAAGCACATGGGCAAAGCTGTTATTACAACTGAAATACTGAAGAAATAAATGACATTCTCGACTCCTCATGTCAGAGAAGGTCTCTCGGGCAAACTGGACTCAGCACACAGCCTAAGTGATGGGTCCCTCCAATGGAGAGTGCCTTCATGTTGGAAGTTTCCTTCTCTCTCTACCTATTCTCCATGGAGTAACAGTCCGGAACAAGAGTCACCCAAGAAAGGACAGACGGATCCCAGACAGCTGGAGAAATGTGTGGAGCAGGCAACCTCCTCAGTGCTTCACAGGCAGAGCCCAGCAGAAGAGACCTGGCTAGTATCCCTAACTCTCAAGGTGACAAGGAAAAAGGAATGTGGCAGACATAGTGGCTCATGCCTGTAATCTCAGCACTTTGGGAGGCTGAGCTGGGAAGACTGCTTGAGGCCAGGAGTTCAAGACCAGCTTGGGCAACATAGGGAGACCCTGTCACTACCAAAACAATTTTAAAAATTAGCTAAGTATGGTGGCATGCACCTGTACACAGCTACTCAGGAAGCTGAGGCAGAAGGATTGCTTGGGCCCAGGAATTCAAGGCTGCAGTAAGCTATGATCCCATCACTGTACTTCTGTGTCTAAAGGAAAAAAAAAAGAAAGAAAGAAAAAGGAAGAAAGGTAAAGTGAGAGTTTGGGCCAGGCACAGTGGCTCACACTTGTAATCCCAGCATGTGGGGAGGCCGAGAACAAGGTCAGGAGATTGAGACCATCCTCGCCAATATGGTGAAACCCCGTCTCTACTAACAATACAAAAATTAGCTGCACACAGTGGCACGTGCCTATAATCCCAACTACTTGGGAGGCTGAGGCAGGAGAAGAGCTTGAACCTGAGAGTCAGATGTTGCAGTGAGCCGAGATTGTGCCACTGAACTCCAGCTGGAGACAGAGCAAGACGGTCTCAAAAAAAAACCTGGGGGGTTGGGGGAGAATTTTAACAGCTTAAAAGGCAGCCTAGGGTGATTTCTCGCCTTTTCCCCAATCAAAACAGCAGTGGGCCTTGCAGTTCTTCATTTCTTAGTCCATGAAAGGAGGGCCAGGCCTCTGGGGTCCCGAGGTCTGCATCTGTAACAGGAGGATAACATTCACTCTTCAGACTCACTCACATTCATTCAGCATGCACTCATTAAGCAACTGCTATGGGCCAGGCACTGCTGTAGATGCTGGGGATACAGAAAGAAACAAATCAGACAAAAATCCCTGCCTTTGCAGAGCTCACATTCCAAGGAGGATGATGTAGAAAGCAAACAAATATGTAACCTCAGACCATGATAAATGCCAGGAAGAAAAATAAAGCGGGAGACAGAGTCAGGGAGGGCCATTTTAGACAGGGTGCTGAGGCGCCTCTGGGAGGCGGTGTCGCAGAGACCTCAGTAAAGTAAATCATACATGCACACACACACAAAGACACTTACACACATATACCCAAGAACACAGTGCCTGCTATGGAAAACTAAGGTGATCTAATTTGACAGTTAAGAGTGCTGTACCAGCGGGGTGTGGTGGCTCACGCCTGTAATCCCAGCACTTTGCGAGGCTGAGGCAGGCGGATCACGAGGTCAGGAGTTTGACACTAGCCTGATCAACATGGTGAAATCCTGTCTCTACTAAAAATAGAAAATATTAGCACACTGTAATCCCAGCTACTCAGGAGGCTGAGAAAGGAGAATCGCTTGAACCCGGGAGGCAGAGGTTGCAATGTGCCAAGATCATGCCACTGCACTCCAGCCTGGGCAACAGGGTGAGCTCTGTCTCAAGACAAACAAACCAAAAAAAGAGTGCTCTCTCAGGGTATGCTTGTTAAGCAAAAAACAAAGGCAGAAGAATAATTAATAACAATAATAATTAACAATAATAAAGAGTGCTCCAGGGCTGACTGGCACTAGAATCTTCACGAAACCTATACTCTCCCCACATTTTCCAAAATGTGTCCCCCAGACTTACAAATACAAGATTTGTTTTTTCTTTTTTTTTAATTATTTTTTTTAAGAAAAAGAGAGAAAAGGAGAAAGAAAGAAACAGCAGAAGGAAAAAAAAAATGAAAGAGAGAAAGAAAGAGGAAGAGAAAGAGGGAGAGAGAATAGGATTCTCGTTTTATTGCCCAGGCTAGAATGCAGTTTAAAAATGGGTATTAAAAACCTCTTTTATGCCAATAATTGTGCTTAACAATGGAGACAGGAAGGGATAGGGGATGAAAATAACAAATAAGCAGCCAACCAATATTTTATTTAAACCTGTGAAATGCTATGCAATTGCTGAGGAGTGATTTACTTCCAATTATGTGGTCACTTTTAAAATAGGTATAATGTGATACTG
>CAUYQU010023895.1:0-31244 GCA_963574635.1 Cheracebus regulus
TTTCACTGGGAGCTACAATCCCGAGCTGCTGCTACGCGGCCATCTTGGATCTCTCTCCGCCCGGTGATGAAGTTTTTCTGTTTCTTAGTTTTCCTTTGGCGGATGCTCGTTCCCCACAGAGCCGGACCTTCCCGGGTTCGCTGTCCTTGCTGTGAGACTCTCAGTCTGCAGCGCTTCCAATTGCTGTTTTCCTTGTGGGGATGGGACCAGCCGAGCCCGTCCGTCCCGTACACTCCGCACCGGGAAGTGCCGCGCTGGAGCGCCGGCAAAACAGCCGTGCCGGCCAAATGAGTCGCGCTGGTGACCCGTGTGGCTCCTCTACCGGGAATCTCCCGGTCTGTGGGCAACAAAAATTTGTCGGAAAGTGCGGCGTCCACTCGTTCTCTGCGCTTTCACTGGGAGCTACATTCCTGAGCTGTTGCTAATCGGCCATCTTGGATCTCTCTCCGACTATGTTATTCTTAAGTACTGAAATACATACTTCATTCTGAACGATGCTGATATTTTTATATTTCAAAAAAATGAAATCTAAATCCTTTATGTATTCAAAACTCAATGACTCAATTTTTAATTTATGCAACAAAACAAATCTGTGTTCAACTTTTTACATCTAGACAGGACTACACCCATAAAGGGTGTAATGAGCAACCAGATGTGCAATTGGAGAGCTTCCACTGAAAGCCTAAGTCTCAGTCTGTGCATGATGAAACTAAGAAAAACAAAGACAAACCAGAAATACTCTCTTCAAAACAAAATAGAACAGCTTACCATAATTTAAAAAGAAAAAAAAGAGTGCCACTCTAAGAACAAAAGAGTACAACAATTTTCAAAAAGTACTCTTCAAAGAGATGGGGCTAAAAATGTCTGAGCCAGGAGTGGTGACATGTACCTGTATTCCCAGCTGCTTGGGAATCTGAAGCAGGAAGATTGCTTGAGTCTAGGAGCTGGAGACCATCTTGTGCAAGATAGCAAGACCCGATATCTAAGAAAAAGAAGAAATTTAAAAATACATTATTTTATAGATTTTATTGATGAATAATTTATACTATTATTTTGTATGCTTATTTTCATAAGTTTTTATATTACTTGAGGTTTTCTAGGTTTATAAATTCTTTTTTTTTTCTGGCAGTTTCCAGGTCATTTCATTCAGAATTTTGTGTTTGTTTCCTGAATCAACCTATACAAAACAGGCTACCATTTTCTCTCCCCTGCTTCCCCCAACCTGGGACAATCCCCTGGGCAACCTCCCTCGGTGTTTTTAGGGGTTCTCCCTCCAGATTTGGCCCAGCAAATGAGGCTGAGTGACATAGTCCCCTGAATCACTTTCAAAGGAGTTCGGCTGAGGTGAGGAGAGCCTCTGGGATATGGAGGTTACTAGGTTAGGTAAACGGATTAGTGGTTTTTGGAGAAGAGCCGGTGCCTGGGACAAGAGCCTACCCCAAAGAAAAGGGTGTCTAAAATGTTCACGGTTCCTTCTTTTGCCTCAAAAAGTGACATTTATTCAAAGAAAAAAACGACAAAATGTCTATCCCTTGGCTCCCTTCCCTCCCCCCTCCTGCTGTTCCTCAGCCCCCGACGACTGAACTCTGGCTGGGGGTAGGGCTAGGTGAAAGGACAGCTCCTCAGATGAGGTCAGCAACATGGAGGGGCATTTCCTCAATGGAGGTGTTGTAGAAGTTCTCTACGTCTCGAAGAGTCCACATGTCTTCTTCTGTCACCATGTTAATAGCCTCACCCTTACGGCCAAACCATCCACCTCTACCTATTCTGTGGATACAGTTTTCCCTGTTGGTGGGAAGGTCATAGTTGATGACTAAAGAAACCTGCTAAACATCAGTGCCTCTGGCCAACACGTCAGTGGTAATCAAATCTCTTCTAGAGCCAGAATGAAACTCCCTCATGATCACATCTCGTTCCTTTTGGTCTGTGTCTCCATGCATGGCAGAGACAGTGAAATCTCGAGCATGCATCTTCTCAGTGAGCCAGTCCACCTTCCTTCGGGTGTTAATGAAGATGACTGCCTGGGTGATGGTCAGGGTTTCATACAAGTCACACAGTGTGTCCAACTTCCACTCCTCTCATTCTACGTTCATACTGAATTGGCGGATACCCTCCAGGGTCAACTCTTCCTTCTTGACAAGAATCCGAATGGGGTCCCTCATGAACTTCTTGATCACCTCAAGCACATGAAAAGGCATCGTAGCTGACAGCAAAACTACCTGGGTGTTGCTGTTGAGCTTTTGGAATATGTCATAGATCTGATCCTTGAATTCATGGCTTAACATTTTGTCAGCTTCATCCAGTACCAATATCTTGATGTATTTGGGAGACAGGTATCTCCGGTTAAGCATATCGAACACATAGCCAAGGGTTCCCACAGTGATATGGGGAGCTTCCATCTGCAGTTTCTGCACCTCGGCATGCACATTGGTGCCCCCAGTACAGGCATGACAGGAAGCACCCATGTAGTCTCCTAGTGCCATGACCACCTTCTGTATCTGCTGAGCCAATTCTCAAGTGGGTGCTAGAATCAAGGCCTGGTTGGTCTTTAGATCTAATTCAATCTGCTGCAGAATCAATATGGCAAATGTGGCCATTTTCCCAGTCCCAGATTGCGCTTGAGAAATCACATCATAACCCTTGATACAAGGTAGAATGGCTCACTGCTGGATGGCAGAAGGCTTCTCAAAACCAGAGAAGGGACTCTGAGAGGTCCATGTCATCAAAGCTGTCAACAATCTCATTCCAATTACTCTCGATGACGCCTTCAGGCTCCATCCCATCAAGGCCATTGTCTCTGGATCGGGAATCCTGACTCGCAGACATGATCCTTAGAAACTAGTGGTTTATAAATTCTTATATTTAAAATGTATGCAATTTTGAGTCCCACCGAATTTTTTTAGGAATTCTGAAAATGTGTTTTAAATAAATTAAGGCCCAGCACAATGGCTCACATCTGTAATCCCAGAACTTTGAGAGGCTGAGGCAGGTGGATCACTTGAGGTCAGGCTTTCTAGACCAGCCTGGCCAACATGGCAAAACCCTGTCTCCACTAAAATTAAAAAAAAAAAAAATTAGCCAGGCATGGTGGTGAGCACCTGTAATCCCAGCTACTTGGGAGGTTGAGGCAGGAGAATCACTTGAACCTGGGAGGTGGAAGTTGCAGTGAGCCGAGATTGTGCCACTGCACTCCAGCCTGGGCAACAGAGCATGACTCTATCTCAAAAACAAATAAATAAATAATAGATAATGTGTGTATTTCACCATTTATTTCACTTAAAATCAGAATAAACAGTGGATAACCAGAAATACCACTTTCTTCTGCTGTATTGTAATGTCTAGTGGTGCTCAAATACAGAGAGTGTGTGGAGGAAGAAGGAACAAAGCTCCGGCTCAAGACACCTAGATTTCAGGCTGAACTTGGCCCTACAGAGGCTGTAAACAGTGAATGGTGCTCCCTCCCCAATATGAAATTAAAAATACAAACAACATTATACCATAAACTAAGTCCAACAGAGTCCTTATTTTTCCCATAATGAACAATAAATATTTTTGTTAAATATTTTATTTTTGTCCCCCAGAGTTACTCTGGTGCTTCTGATTTGTTAGTTGCCTGAGAATCAGACGTGTTTCCTCACACTCCAGAAAGTCCAGTCCTCTCCAGCCTGTTCTTCTGGTCAGCTCTGTTGGTCAGTCATTAGCTTCTCTAGGTTTCTTTCTCCAGCAACACAATGAAGGGTTTTGATTGGGTGGGATCCAGGCTTCCACCCAGTTCTGAAGAATTGCTCCCTGCTCTGGTCACTGCAGAACGAGTCCTAGGCTGTGTTTACTGAACCTTTGAAATCCTGCCACCTCCACCTCCCTTTATTTATTTCTATTTTTATTTTAGTTGGAGTCTCACTCTGTTGCCCAGGCTGGAGTACAGTGGTGTGATCTCAGCTCACTGCAACCTCCGCCTCTCGGGTTCAAATGATTCTCCTGACTCAGCCTCCAGAGTAGCTGGAACTACAGGCACATGCCACTACACTCAACTAATTTTTGTATTTTCAGTAGAGATGGGGTTTCACCTTGTTGGCCAGGATGATCTCGATCTCTTGACCTCGTGATCCGACCGCCTCAGCCTCCCAAAGTGCTGGGATTACAGGCATGACCCACCGCGACTGGCCACCACCTCCCTTTAAAAGAGCAGGCTGTTGAGCTAACTCATAGGGCTGTGTGAATGAGTAAAAGAGAGCTTTAACATTTCCAAGTGTGTCTTTATTTTAATGTCACAAACCATGAGTCTCTAGTTAAGGGGATTTCAGAGATTTTTAAGAATGATTTTTGGTTTTTTGCAGGGGTGATAAACATGGTGTTTCCTGAGAGCAGAGACTTTGGAGCATGACTGATAAGGGTTTAAAGGCTAGTTCTACTGAATGGGTGAAGATGCTGATTTGGTAAGGGCATGGAAAAATAGGCACTCTCAAGTACTCATCTAGGGCAAGGAGTTTGGGTTATATCTTTCAAAATGTCAAGCCTGCCTATCCACTGTCAGGGCAATTCCATATGAGGAATTTTTCAGAATGAACCTCAAATGATACAACGGTCATTCATTGCACTATTGTATTTAATTTAAAAAGATGACTTTATAACAATGTGTCAGTAAGGAACTGGTTAAATAAATTATAGCACAAACAAGCAATAGAATACTGTAGAGTTGTCAAAAAGACTGATGAAGTTCTATATGTACCAATATGAATCATCTTCAAGTTGTTATAGTTTAAAAAAAAATGTGTAGAATAACACGTGTAGGATGCTACCACTTGTGTTGATCTCTGTTTCTGTTGAATTTCAAGCTCACAGGCTGTGTATGCTGGCCAACTACCATGATTCAATTGGCTCCATGGCCACACTATAGCCAAAAAAAAACCTTTCTTGTCTTCTTTCCACCATGTCCTCTATTTACCTTCTTCCCCAAAAAATACTAAGTTTCTGTCATGACCTATGTATGGTTGACAAGATTCACGTGAGTCTAAAATGTAATATGATTAGATTTTCAGATCATTTCAAAATCTAGCCAGAGATTAGGAGTTCACATTGCAAACTGCTACCTGACCTTGTTTGGTCTGCAGATTTCTCTGTGTTTTTTACATTCTGTGGATGGGAACTGAAGTAAAGTTCTTATGTGTGCATGACTATGATACTTTAGAAAGCTGTAACACATGGAGATTCCTTTTTAAAATTCTGAATAGAGATCTAGGGTAAGACTGAGCACCCCATCATGTCTAAGAAGTAGCCAACCCTCTTCCTGGTCTATGAGGAAGATGTTGAGACTGTGACTGGACAAAATAACATGAAATGAGAGGAGATAGATTGTGGAATTGTAATTTTATGATGATGTCAATCCACTTTTTGCACTTTATCTGTTAAAAAAAATAAAAGGAAGATTTGATAGCCAGGTGTGCTTTAATTTTTGTGGGGAAAAAGACAGTATTAATGAGAGGAAAAACATAAACTTCTCTGAGAAATGGAGAGTTTTACTTGACATGGAGGGAAAGCTCACCATCAAATTTTGGGTATTTTGTGTTGCTGGCAGATTGTCCAATGAGCTAGAGACAGGAGAAATGAGTAAATCTTCTGGGTAAAGGAGTCATTATAGCCTTCAGGTTTACTTAATTAATGTTTGTCCTTGACTCATTTCAGCATTTCTTGGAGCAATATAAAAGAGGAATTTATAAAGGTATTCAGGGGCTCTACTGCATTTTAAATCCTAAGAAGTGTCTAGAATTTTTGAAGTGACCCCATAAAGATCCAAACTGAATTTATCAGTCTGGAATTGGTCAGAAAACAGTTACTACACGTATTAAGAAATAAGGTGTTTAACACAGGAATTAAAGACTGCAGCTAAAGAAGGAAAACAATGCATAACTTTCTTAAAACATTATGGAATTTGGCCGGGTGCCGTGGCTTAAGCCTGTAATCCCTGAACTTTGGGAGGTCAAGATGGGTGGATCACCTGAGGTCAGGAGTTCGAGACCAGCCTGATCAACACAGAGAGACCCTGTCTGTACTAAAAATACAAAATTAGCCAGGTGTGGTGGCACATGCCTATAATCCTAGCTATTTGAGAGGCTGAGGCAGGAGAATTGCTTGAACGCAGGAGGCAGAGGTTGCGGTGAGCCGAGATCCTGTCATTGCACTCCAGCCTGGGCAACAAGAGTGAAACTCCATCTTAAATAATAATAATAATAATGAAATTTATCCATGGACCTTTTTTTTTTTTTTTTAGCTCAGCAGCTATTGTTACTGTTACTTTTATCTTATGTGTGGCCCAAGACAATTCTTCCAATGTGGTCCAGGAAAGCCAAAAGATTGGACACCCCTACTAGGCCCTAAACTAAAGCAGTGAAATAGGAGAAGCAGCCAAAGCTTACAGGGAAACCAGGAAATTTCCAGGATGCACCTGACCATCACAGCTACCACGTGGGAGCTCTGGAGAAACCTGCAAAGCCACCGCAACAGGCTGCCATGACTTTCTGTGAATAATGGCTCTGCCTCACTGCCATCTTCCAAATCTCAGTGCAAGTTTCTCTCCTGCTCAACTAAGAACCGTACAGGGAAGGGGATTCTGTGGAAATGTAGTTCCAGCTTTACATGATGCCAGGCGGGCAATAGACAGTCTAGTACACAGAACTTCACTATTATTTCTTCACCAAAACCTTTAGCAAGCCAGGTGCAGTAACTCATGCCTGTAATTCCAGCACTTTGGGAGGCCAAGGAGGGAGGATTGCTTGAGCTCAGAAGTTCAAGACCAGCCTTGGCAATATGGTGAAAACCAATCTCTACAAAAAAAAAAAAAAAAAGAGCCAGGCACGGTGATGCACACCTGTGGTCCCAGCTACTTGGGAGGCTGAGGCAGGAGGATTGCTTGAGCCCAGGTGGTCAAAGCTGCCTAACCATGACCATGCCACTGCACTCCAGCCTGAGTGACAGAGTGAAACCCTGTCTGAAAAACAAACAAACAGAAACCTTTAGCATTTGACAAGTTGGCTACTTCTTTCTTTTCAAAATACTTTTTTTTTTCCCTTGGATTCTGAAATGGCACTTTCTCTTAGATCACCTTTTACCTGGTTTTTCTTTCTCAGTCAGCTTTGATGCTTCCTCTTTTTCTCCCAGAGACAGTCCTAGGACCTCCTTGCTGACCTCATTGTGTCTCATGACTTTGAGTAGGTCTGTGTTCTGATGATTTCCACACATAGATCCCCAGCTCAGATTTGGCCCCAAAACTCTTGACTCCTGTATTCAAGTGCCCTCTGGACTTCTCTGCTGTCATGTCTAACAGCCAAACCAAACTCTAATCGCCATCCCCCGCAAAAACATTCTCCCTCGGTCTTCCCCATCTCAAGTGATAGCAACGCTCTTTTTTCAGTTTCTCATGTCAACAGAATCATCCTTGATTTTTCTCTTTATCTCATCCCACATCCAATCCATCACCAAATCCTAACAACTCTATGGTCAAAATAGATTTAAGAATCTGACCACTTCTCATTACCTCTGCCTCTGTAACCCTGTGCAAGCTCCTGCCTGCATTTCTGCAGTGGTCTTCTAACCCACTCCACCTCCAAGTCTATTTCCATTACAAGAGGAAAAGGGATTCACCTAAAACATAAGCTAGATCACATCTCTCCTCTGCTCAAAAGTCTACAATGATTCTCCATGTCAGTCACAGAGTAAAGTTACAGTTTACAATGTCACATTATCAGAAAGGTATTTCCTGACTACCTTATATAACACAGCAGCCCCATCAACTCTCTCCCCAGACCTTGCTTCATTTTTCTCCATAGTTTATATTACCATCTGGCCCATTGTGTACTTGCTCATTTAGTATTTTATATCCCTGCTATGGACAGAATTATGACCTGCCCCGAACTTCATATCTGGACATCTTAACCCCCATGTGACGGTATTTGGAGATGGGGCCTTTGGGAGATAATTAGGTTCGGATGAGGTCATGAGAGTAGAGCCCCCATGAAGAGATTAGTGCTCTTATAAGAAGAGGCATCAGTGAACTTTCTCTCCCTGGCTCTCTCCACCCCCGACTTCCTTCCCTATCCCCACACATTAAGAAGGTATTCACCTGCAAGCCAAGAAGAGAAACTTCACCAGGAAAGGAATCAGCCCACACCCTGATCTTGGACTTCTAAGCCTCCAGGACTGTGAAAAAATAAATTTCTGTTAAGTCACCCAGAATGTGGTATTTTGTTATGGCAGCTCAACTGCCTTGGATCAGATTTGGACAATCCCACTCTTTCCAACAAGGTTATAAGATATATAAAGGACAAGATTTTCCTTTTGTTCACTACTTATTTCCAGCCCCTACTTGCTACTCAAAATATAGTATATCTCCACAGTGAACAAATGACTGAATGAATTAATTGCCCAGTGTCATGGCTAGAATGTAGCATGGCCTGAGCTAGTTCAGATGCTAGCTGATAACTACACAGTGAAGTCGGGATAAGTCTTCCCCTGAACCTTAATTGTTTAAGTTAACAACTGTGTGACTCTGATTTGTAAACGGCAATATAAGCAACTCATCTTCAATATTCTAGTACATCCAGAAAATGCAAATACAAATTCTTCCTCTCCAGGTTTCTCCTATTTGAAAGGAATGATCATTCACTTGAGAAAATCTTACAGCACATCTATCTTGACATAATCTTCACCTGGTAAACAGCATTTGGGAATCCAGACAGCACAGTATTAAATTCCACTCCCCATCCAAACCACAGAAGTGTGTTTATTTCTTGAAGGCTATTGCAGAACTAACTCCCCCAGTAAAAGGGCCAACCAACATTCTTGAAGTCTTGACTTTAAAACCAAGGCAGTGCTTTCTTAATTCCCCAAGAAGGAGTGCATGTTGGTAAAGAAACATAACTCACAATGTGAATTTGCTTCTGATAGTAATTCATCTGGTTCCACTAAATAGAAAGCTCAAAATGATTCAGACATGTTTCCTTGAGACAGCTGAAATAAGATTCTTTTAAAAGTAATGAGTAGTAACCATCCCTGAAAATCAAGGCCAAATTGGCCAGAAATGAGAAGCAGTTTGTAAATTCTGAGTTTTGGCCCACTGGAGCCAATTACTCTAACAGGGACAACCTTGGTGTCTTTATTTGGACGCTTGAGATAGCCTGTTTACTGCAAGGTAAGTGATTGATGTGCGCTCTTAGTGTAATTGAGGAGAAACCTCTTGGATCACAAATTCATCCAGTAATTACTTTAGGATTCCTCTGAGAAAGTGTCTACATAATTTCCTTTGTATGAGTTTTCCAAAAGGACATGTGTCTCCTATCCAGTGTTCTCTAAACCACAAATGTACTCCATTGATTTTTCTTAGGCTACAGTGTGTTGATTTTCAGCCCATAGTGTGTAAGGTGAAAGGAAACAATAACTGAATATAGAAAATATTGATCTGCAACCATTGATTCAAGGCCCCAGGGTGTCAAAAGATTAGTTACTTTTAAGAGAAGTCCTGAAGGTGACTTTCAACTACTTTTTATTGACTAACACAGACCAGATAAACCCTTCTATTCAAAGCCATAGGCTCTTCTCCAGGAGCCATAATGAAAAACCATTTTATTCCCTTGCTTGAGATCCAGGTAAGACAACATAGTTTCTAAGTACATATAAATGATGTGCTGTTACCAAATGATTCATGGTATTGTAATTTAACTATAACACAACTAATATATTTAGTGTTGACTATGTCCCAGGAATTGTTCCAAGTAATTGACATATATTAATTATGTAACCATCACAACACCCCTCTGAGGTAGGTACCAATATTATCCCCATTTTACAGAAGAGGAAACTGAGGCACAGAAAGAATAAGTCACTTGTCCAAAGTCAAACAGCTAGTAAGTGGCAGGGCCAGGCTGTGAACTCAAATAGCTTGGCTCTAGAAATTATACTCTTAACTACTGCATGATGATAGCAGTCAAATGTTAAGGAAAACCTGAGAAACTTCATTGAACAAAGTTGCAAATGTTAATTATTGAAATATTGGCCATTATTCTGCATCTGCAGAAGGTGAAGAAGGAAAAGCAACATTTTGAATTCTAAATACTTTTCTGGGTTTTTTGTTGAAAAAATAATTTAGAAAAAAACAAAATTACTGTATCATCCCATTGCTGACTAAAATACTCAGGCAAGACTTCCTATCATCATTTATACATTTTTAATCCTCTAGACTATAATCAATGCACATCAAAACCACAATGAGACACCGGTTCACACCCATTAGAATGGCCATCATCAAAAAAACAGAAAGTGCCTACTATGGTGATGTACCTATAGTCCCAGCTATCCAAGGGGCTGAGGTGGGAGGATTCCTTGAGTTCAGGAGGCACAGTTCAGCCTGAGCAGCACAGCAAAAACAGACCTCTAAAAAAAATGTTTACAAAAAATTAACAAAACAGAAAGTAACAAGTGTTGGTAAAGATGTGAAAAAATTGGAACACTTGTGCATTGTTGGTGGTAACATAAAATTGTGCAGCAGCTATGGAGAGCATTATGGAGATTCCTCAAAAAAATTAAATATACAACTAACATATGATCCAGCAATTCCACTTCTGGGTATATAATCAAAATAATTGAAAGCAGAGATTTTAACAGATATTTGTGCATCTGTGTTCATAGCAGCCAAAAGTTGGAAACAGCCCAATGTCCATCAACAAATAAATTTATAAACAAAATGTCATATATACATATAATAGAAATTTTATTCAGTCTTAAAAAGGAAGAACATTCTGACACATGCTACAATACAGATGAATCTTGAAGACATTATACTAAGTGAAATAAGGCATCACAAAAGAACAAATACTATATGACTTCACTTAAGTGAGCTACTTAAGAGTGCTCAAATTCACAGAGCTAGAAAGTAGAATGGTGGTTTCCAGGGGCTGGGAATAGTGGGAATAAGAAGTTATTATTTAATAGGAAAAGAGTTTCCACTTGAGAAGATGAAAAAAGTTCTGGAGTTGGATGGTACCAATGGTTGCACAACAATGTGAATGTACTTAATGCTACTGACATGTACATTTAATGGTTAAAATGGTAAGTTTTATGTTATGTATATTTTACAATAAAAATACTATATTTATTCATGTGTATCTGTGTGCATATATATATGTGTATAGATAATTCTTCTGTTTTTATACTAATCAAAGCTGTAAACATTGTTCTGTATCTTTTTTTTTCTTATAACAACATATCCTAGGGATAATTCTATATTCGTACATTCTTTTAAATAGAGTCCTGATATTCCGTGATAAGGGATATCATAACTTAAACCACCTAAGAACAATGATTATTTAATTCTCCACATTCTCATTACAATAAACAATGCTGCAACAACAACAACAAAAATCTTTGAGAATCAAAAGTATGTAATAGTTCTTGCATTAGGATAGATGAGGTAATGTGATGCTAAAAAGCAACCCAAAACCTTCTATTAAATAAGGAAAAAAAACTCTCAAATTCTCTTAATACAAGAGAATTTTCTTGCTCATGCTACATGTTCTGCAGGAGTCAGCAAGGACCTCTGCTCCACACAGTTCCACCATCTTCCAACTGTATTATCAAGATGTAGCTTCCCTCCCTGATCACTGGGCTTTCCGCTCTCTTGGTCCAGAAGTAGACTCATCTCATTATCCAAGACTACTATTTGCTCTTTGATGAGTATTATGACTACTTCGTCCACAGTTCAATCACACAAACAGAATAAAATTTCTCACTATAGGTAAGTCAAAGTTTTACAAATTATTTGTGGCATTCTTTTTTTAACACTCCAGTGGTAATTTTTACTCAAAAAGTATTTATATCATTCTTACTACATACTAAGTGCTGTCACATGGGAGGTAGTCAGTAAATATTTGCTAAGTAAAAAGGAAATGATCTCTACTTATCTAGCAATTGCTGCTCTTTCTCCCAGAGCAATCAAACCACCAGAAATAAGAAGAGTAAATAAGAAATTACTTCCAATTAAATACCTAGAAATTAACTTAACCAAAAAAGTGAAGGATCTCTATAAGAAAAACTATAAAACACTGGTGAAAGAAATTGAAGAAGACATACAAAAAATGGAAAGATATTCCATGTTCATGGATTGGAAGAACCAATATTGTTAAAATGTTCATACTATCCAAAGTAATCTACAGATTCAAAGCAATCCCTATAAAAAATACCAATGACATTCTTCATAGAAATTGAAAAACAATCCTAAAATTTATATGGAACCACAAAGGACCCAGAATAGCCAAAGCTATCCTGAACAAAAAGAACAAAATTGGAGGAATCACATTACCTGACTTCAAATTATACTGCAGAGCCACAGTAACTAAAGCAGCATGGTACTGGCATAAAAACAAACATATAAACCAATAGAACAGAACAGAGAACCCAGAAACAAATCCATACATCTACGGTGAACTCATTTTCTACAAAGTAGCCAAAAACATACACTGGGGAAAGGACAGTCTCTTCAGTAAATGGTGCCAGGAAAACTCCATATCCATATGCAGAGGAATGAACCTGGACCCCTTTCTCTCTCACCATATACAAAAATTAAAACAAAATGGATTAAAGACTTAAATCTAAATCTTCAAACTGTAAAAGTACTAAAAGAAAATATTGAGGAAGCTCTCCAGGATGTTGCACTGGGCAAAGGTTTCTTGAATAATACCCCACAAGCATAGATAACCAAAGCAAAAATGGACAAATGAGACCACATCAAGTTAAAAAATCTTCTCAGCAAAGGATACAATCAACAAAGTGAGCAGACAACCCACAGAATGGGAGAAAATATTCCCATCTGACAAGGGAGTGATAACCAGAACATATAAGGAGCTCAAACAACTCTATAGGAAAAAAAACTATTAATCCAAATAAAAATGGGCAAAAGATCTGAATAGCCATTTCTCAAAAGAAGACCTACAAATGGCAAACAAATATATCAAAATATGTTCAACATTATTGATCATCAGATAAATGCAAAACTACAATAAGATATCACCTCATCCCAGTTAAAATGGCTTATATTCAAAAGACAAGCAATAGCAAATGCTGATGAGGATGTGGAGAAAAGGGAACCCTCATACATACACTGTTGATAGAAATGTAAATTAGTACAACTACTATAAAAAACAATTTGGAAGTTTCTCAAAACACTAAAATACAGCTACCATATGATCCATCAATCTTACTGCTAGGTATTTAAGGTATTTAACCAAAGGAAAGGAATTAGCATATCAAAAAGATATCTGCACTCCCATATATACTGCAGCACTGTTCACAATAGCCAAAATTTGGAAGCAACCTATAGGTAAGGAGAATGTGGTGCATATACTATGCAGCCATAAATAAGAATGAGATCCTGTCATTTGCAACAACATGAATGGAACTGGAGGTTATTAAGTTAATTGAAATAAGCCAGGGACAGAAAGAAAACTTTACATGTTCTCACTTGTTTGTGAGACAGAAAAATCAAAACAATTGAAATCATGGAGATAGAGAGTAGAATGATGGTTACCAGAGGTTGGCAAGTGCAGGGAAAGGGGGAATTTGGGATGGCTAATGGGTACAAAAAATAGTTAGAATGAATAAGACTTAGTATTTGCTAACACAACAGGGTGACCATTGTCAATAACAATTCAACTGTACATTTTTAATTAACTAAAATAGTATATTTGGATTGTTCGTAACACAAAGGACAAATGCTTGAAGTGATGGATACTCCATTTATCCTGATGTGATTATTACGCATTATATGCCTGTGTCAAAATATCTCATGTTCCTCATAAATATATACATCTGTGTATCTGTTGTATTTTTAGCGAGATAAGACGACCAGCACCAAGACAAAAGAATGACAAATTGTAGGGTCTTTATTGCCGGCGACCACGGAGGACTCACGTCTCTCCAACCCGTGGCCCCGAGTTGAGGGAGAGCTGGGTTTTTATGCTTTTATGCTAAACAACACTTTTTTCGGGGGCTGGGGATTTTCCGGGGGGTGGGAGACTAGGGATCTTTGCAAGCAGATTTTCAAGCAAGCAGGCAGTTTGTACAGAAGCCAAGGCCAGCAGTTAGAGACAGTGAAAACTCCCAATATCAGTAAGCAAGCAGTTTGTTCAGGAGCCAAAGCCAGCAGTTAGAGACAAGGGCGGGGGGGGCTGGGGGTGGGGGGTTCTTCTCAGGGTCAGTGTGACCCTGCAGGCGTGTTCTTGAATTCCTTTGAAACGATGGCTGGTGTCTGCATCTGGCGTTGGCCTGATTAAATGTAGTGCCTTGTCACGTAGTCTGTGAGCCTAAGAAGCCATTACATTTAGCCTAGCTGAAGTCATTTTCTTTGCCACATCACATATCCACAAAAAATTAAAAATTTTAAAATTAAAAAAAAAAATGACTTCTGGGTTTCTTCTCACCTAGTCACTTGGCCAGACCCCAAACGAGTTTAACTTCCTGTTTGAGAATAAACCTTGACTATCAAGAGGAGAACCAGAAATCTAACTGAGCCTGAAGCTACAACTAAGTCATAATCACTGCCCAATTCAAAATTCTCATTATTTCAAGGTCAAACCATGTTTAAGGTTGGCACTTAAACATTTCAACTTACAGCTTACATTTGCATTTTGCACAAATATTATGCATAGGTGAAAGATAAGAATATGATGCAGGCTAATCCAATGGCTAATTAGCAACACCTGCACCAAAGCAATATTAGCATCTTGCTATTAGGTTACCGTTTGCATTACAGGATAAGTGATTATGCTTGTCAAGCTATGACAGAACTTGCTTCATTTTTCAGTTCATGTATAAATTTAAATGTCATTTTTAACAGCCTCCCAAAATTTAGATGTGACATTTTACTATTTTTGAATTTTAGTAAAATGACAGAATTTCACTAGAAAAAAAAGAGAAAGTCATATTTACATAAATAAACATATTCTTTTAATTATTACTATCAAGGTATCTCCTTTACTCTATCTACGTGTTCTCCCTGAGGATCCAACAAGTAGATACAAACTCTAAAGGTAGTAACACAGGCTAATGCTCATAATTTTATCCCTATGCCTAACAGAACACCCAGTTCATGCAGGTGCTCAACACATATTTACTGTATTAATTAAATTCAATTTCTGTCTCTTTGTTGATGATTCCCAAACCTCCAGTTCCAACCACTCTCTAACCTCCAGGGTCTACTCACTTAACAAAATTTCTCTCTTTGAATATTCCACTATTCTACAGACACTATTGTAATCTCCTAATGGGTCATTTTGCCAGCTGCCCAGAAAAGCCAATGCACTGAGAATAGCAGGGTTTTGCAGCAAAGAAAGAGTTTAAAAATCACAGAGCCAGTCAAGCAAAAGGATGGGGGTTATTACTTAAAGCGGCTTCCCTGAGAACTCAGAGGCTAGGGTTTTTATGGATAATTTGGCAGGCAGGGATGCCGGGGATAAGTGCTGCCGATTGATTGGGAATGAAATCACAGGAAGGTGGAAAACAGTCCTCATGCACTGAGTTAACCTCTGGGTGGGGACACTGGGACAATTGAGTCATGAGTCATGGGTCCTAGTGGAGTCAGTCAGTTGCCAGAATGCAAAAGTCTGAAAAACACCTCAAAAGACCAATCTTGGGTTCTACAATAGTGATGTTATTTATAGAAGCAATTGAGGAAGCCACAAATCTTATCACCTCTGGTCACATGACCCCTGAGCAATAAGGGATTCTTAGAAACTATACCTACATTGTAGCAGAATTCAGGCCCCTTCCGTAATCTTGTGGCCTTTCATTACTCTTACAAAGACAGTTTCAGACCCCATACAAGGAGAGAGTCTGTTTTAGGGAAAGAATATTATAATCCCTGCTTCAAAGTTAAACTATAAACTAATTTCCTCCCATGGTTAGCTTGGCCTATACCCAGGAATGAGCAAGGAGAACCAGCCTGTGAGGGCAGAAGCAAGATGGAGTCAGTCATGCTAGACTTCTCCCACTGTCATAATCTCTGCAAAGGCAGTTTCACTACATGCTCTGCTATGATCAACATTCATATTATTTCCAATGTTGATAGCCAGCCACTCACATTGAGATCAAGAATTCACAGTATTCCTTATCCACACATGAGAAAATTCTTTCTCCAGTTCTGGAAGGAGTATCATGTTGTGAAATGGATTTTGGAGCAGAAGTCCTAACCTGGGAGCAGAGGAGGGGTCTTAGGGCATCTAGAAATCTCCTAAGATTCACACAAAATCTGTGTTGTCTGAATATTCTCTCTCCATCTCAGAGTAGGGGCGGGGTTACTATAAGACCCAAAGTGTCCTAAAAGAGAGAAGCCAGAATCTGACTTTATAGCATGATGCCTGCCATACCATTATTAAAATTTTGCATCATTGTATTTGTCTTCAAATGTCTAAAGGTCTTTCTGACACACAAAAAAAAATGGATCAGATTTTTCTGTGAGGTTTCAGAGAACAGACCTAGCATGAGAAAGTTAGAGGAAAAGCATACATTCACTCAAAAGAAAAAGAAATTCTGCCTCAGCTGTCAAAGCCAGCATGAGCTGACTGGTGTCGTAGGGAGTTACCTGTTGAAATGTATTCAGACAGGCTTGTCGGTAATCATTTGGTTGGGTGTCTCCAAAGACCTTTATCTAGCATTGACTAGGTGTAGTGGCAATGGGAAGGTAAAATATGGATGAGAGCCTCTGCCTTTAGGAGCTTACCATCTGTGATATCCTACTCCACATCATAGGTACTTGGAAATTAACACAATATGCTAAATTCTTACTTTCCCTCAAAATCATCCTATTTTTGAAATGTTATTTCCCCTAAATACTAGCTTTACAACTCTAAAGGTCTTTCTGACATGAAAAAGAAAAGGATTAGATTTGTTCTGTGAGGCTTCAGAGAACAGACCTAGCCTGAGGAAGTTAAAGGAAAGCACACATTCACTCAAGAGAAGAAGATACTCGGCTTCAGCTTTACAATTCCTTATGTATTAAAAAAAAAATTCAAAATATTTTGTATTCCATTTTTGCAGTTAAAATAGCATTGATTTACCTAACATACTGAAATCCATACTTTGACTCTTAAGATTGAAAAGCTGTTCATTGTGCATACCACCATGGGAACTAATCTAATGAGGAAGGCTCCATGCTTTCTGTGAAATGGACTCAGATTCTGCTTCCAGCTGTACAATATAAAACCCTGTAGACAATATTTTTTAAATTACCATTAAAGGTATAAGAAAATTTTCCAGACTCTATAGAAAATTACTCTTTCAAACAATGGGAGTCACTTTTCTTCATAGCACCAAGCTGAAAAAGGTACTATAAGTCAAAGTCATTATACTCAGAGAGCACATATATTTATTTATTTCAATGTCCATCTAAGACTGAACTATAGCAGTGGAGACCTGAAATTTCTCACAGACAGATTTATTACGAAAAGATCCAAAACAGCCTTTCTACTCAGCATACATCTACTCTTCTATTGTGAGAATGTCATCTCTGATGCATACTATCTCCAGGTTATGGATATTCTTTGCAATATTCACCTGACTTTGATCGCCAGTTTGATCATTTAGCCTCTATTGCAGAAAATATTCTTCAGTTTAAAAATACAGTCTCAGCCAGTCATGGTGCCTCACACATGTCATCCCAGCACTTTGGGAGGCTAAGGAGGGAGGATTGTTTGAGTCCAGGAGTTTAAGAACAGTCTGGGCAACACAGTGAGACCCCATCCCTACAAAAAAAGTCTGAAATTATCCAAGAAGGGTGGCTCACTCCTGCAGTCCTAACTACGGAAGCTGAAGCAAAATGATTGCTTGGTCCAGCAGTTCAAGGCTACATGCCACTGCATCCCAGCCTGGGCAACAGAGCATTACCTTGTCTCTATAAAAATTAATTAATTAATTTAAAATAATAATTTAAAAATTAAAATTAAATAAAAATATAATCTTAAATGGAAAACTGTAAAAGATTACTCAAAGCAAGCCAATTTTACTATTTTTTAATCTTTACAGACTTTAAGGATATGATATTTTGAACTTGCCAGTTTTTGTGGTGTTTTTTAAAATAATAAACTGATTTTTATCATATGCTCAGTAAAAACAATAGTTTTATCAACCTTCTCTTTTATATTAGGGAATAAGCAGAACTGAGGAGGGAAGAAAGAAAGAGAAACAATTTTCAATATTTCTCTTGGCTGGGGTGAGAACTTTCTAATGCATAGCTAAGTTCACTTAAAAAATGCTTTCCAAAATAAATAAGAAATCTACTTTTCAGAACTAGGACAAAAATTGGCACCAAGTATAATCAATAGGACTTGGATAGTTTACCCTGATGTGCTGACTCTATGAAATTTCCTTAGTTCTATATAATATAAATCATCTAACAGTATTAGAATTAAATGTAATTTGAAATTAATGATGTGAACAATTTATTTCCATTATCATTTAATCAAGCCACTTTCATAATATAACTATTCACCTTGCCTTTCTAGAAACTAATGAAAGAAATAGCTTCTCAAGTGGCAGGAGGGATGGACTTTGGCATATGATCTTTTCTCAGTTGTCACTGATTACTTCTGTAACATTGGACAAGTCACTTCACCTCTCTAGGTCCAGGTTCTCATGTGAAAATAGACATATTACCTACATCACGGATTATGTTCATCTGTATGGCAAATACTTATCAAAAGCTCACTAGAAGCTGCTCACACAGACATTAGAAATTCAATTAAGAACTAAGAATAAAATAGACATGGTCCCTATCCTCATGGGACTTACATTATAGTGGAGCACAAAGATAAGAAAGCAGAAAAATAAATAATTATATACCATGATGGCTGCTATATAGGAAACACACAGGGGTAGAAAAAGGAGTAACAGGGTCCTAATTGTACAGAGTGATCAGTGTTACAGGAAGATGACAACAAAATGAGATTACGGAGATAAAGCACTTGACACATAAAAGCCATTCAGTAAACAGTAGGTTTTATTACCTATTATTGCTTAAGAATAAGACATGGAGAAAATTCTGGAATAAAAATAGGTAGAATGTGAAATTTAAAGGAATGGCAGACTAGATATTTTCAAAAATTATCCTATAAGATACCAAGATAAATTGAATACAATATAACATAAATCCTTTCTAATGCATAGTTGAGTTCATTTAAAAAAAAAAAAAAGTAAACTCCCAAGGGCAAGGACTAACAAGCAAGCTGTAACTTGTAGTTATCAACTGACACTGAAAGAGCAGTTGGCCTCAAAGCAATTGCCAGTTTCCATTCTCTAAAGTCTTGGATTTTAATGGGTACATGAGTACAGGAAATAAGGCAGTGAACTTGCATAAGGTAGGGATTTGGAATTGAAGCCCCACATAAAGTTTTCACATACATCTAAGTGCAGTGGCTCACATCTGCAATACCAGCACTTTGGAAAGCTGAGGCAGGACTGCTAGGGCCCAGGAGTTTGAGGCCAGCCAGGGCATCATAGTAAGGTCCCATCTCTACACAAAAATTAAAAATGTGCCTGTAGTCCCAACTACTTAGGAGACTGAGGCAAAAAGATTGCTTGAGACCAACACGTTGAGGCAGCAGTGAGCCACTCAAGCCTGGGTGACAGAGGGAGACCCTGTCTCTAAAATTAAAAATTACAAATAATATGCTCACATGCAGTTTAACAGAAGGCTGCAAAAAAGCGTTCTACCCAGCAGCAGAAAGGAGAAACAAGATTTGTTTGTCTTGACCCAGATTTAATGTGTTTAAAAATAAAAATCTCTCCTAATATTCATAACTTCAAGTTTAACATCATGCAGTTAAGATTAAAATGCTGTCTCCAGTTTTAAAAACTCCAAAACAAGAAATTAACAGATAAAGGTCAGACAAATAATTTCACAATCCAAAATTAAAAACCACATCAGCAAACAAGCCACTATGAGTAAAAATCAGCAGAAATGAGAAATTAGGGCCTCAAGGACTTCAGCTATTGGAAATATTGGATACAGATAGAGAATACATAAGAATTGTAAAAGCAGTATACAGTAACTAAAAGTGAAAATCCAGAAAAGATTACACTGACAATGGGGTAGAACACACTTTTTTGCGTGTGTTCTACTCCACTATATTTAAACTGAAATAAAATATAGGAACAATGATCAACTATAAAAACATAATGGAATTGTCTGAGAAATGCCTGAAATTTAGCCAATATCCCAAAAGGTCTGTTATAGAATTTGTATATCATGAATTTTAGAAAGGTTGGGGAACTGAAAATAAACTGTTAGAATAGTCTCTTCTTTAATGAAATAAAGAATTCTGTGCTTTTAATATGTAACATAATGGGATGCCTGAAATCTTAGACTTTCATTAGAATTATCTTATTTAGAAATGAAGCAGCTGTTCACTCTACAATTTGAACAGGATTAATGTTTGCAAACAGTCCCTTTTAGAAAAGTAGCTTTTGGCTACTTTTTGATCTCACTCTGTTGCCCAGGCTGGACTGCAGTCTGCAGTGATGCAATCACACCTCACTGCATGCAGCCTCATCCCTCCTGGGCTCAAGCGATCCTCCCACCTCAGCTCCCGAATAGCCGGGATTTACAGGCATGAGACACCGTGTCTAGCCTGGACTAGATTGTTTTAATAACAAAAAGAGATCTGAAAATTTTGGAATCCGCCCAAGGTATTGTTAGGAGATTGTAAAGTAGGAGTTAGCATGTGAAATAATTCAAATATTTTTCCCCACCCAACTCTCATGTTAAATGTAATCTCCAGTGCTGGAGGTGTGGCCTGGTGAGAGATGTTTGCCATTATGGAGTAGATCCCTTAAAGCTTGGTGCTGTCTTCCTGTTAGTGAGTGAATTCTTGTGAAATTTGGTCGTTTAAAAGGGTGTGGCACTTCCCCCCTACTCTCTCTCCCTCTCTCTCTCTCTCACACACACACACATACACACACACACACACACACACACATCCTGTTCCCATCATGTCAAAAACTGCTCCCTCTTTGCCTTCCACCATGACTGTAAGTTTCCTGAGGCCTCCCCAGAAGATGCCAGCATTATGCTTCCTATACAGCCTGCAGAATAGTGAGCCAATTACACCTTTTTCTTATCATTTACCAGTCTAAGGTATTTCTTTATAGCAATGCAAGAATGGACTAATACAGCATAGAATTATTAAAAGCAGTTTATACCCCAATTTATTCCACATCTCACTAATGCAGTTACATATATGTAAAAGGCAGAACAATACAGCACTCAGCTTTCAAGCCCTAAGATGTTTTTTAGACCTGCATTACAAAAATTAGAAAAGCCAACTTTACTTATGGATTGAAATTCATAATCTATCTAGAGAGATGGGCTATGTGAGCATAAAATGTTAATGCAAAATACTTCACATAACAACAAATGACTAAGTGCTGATTGTGTGGCACAGACTATGAGATGAGACAAGAAAGAGCCCTGTGAGCTACTGGTGAGGTTTCATGGCCAACACAGGACCTGTGCTGCACCTAGAGAGACGGGTATCATTTGCATTGATAAAGAGGTGTGCAGTAGATTTTGCAGGTAGAAGGAGTGTCAGGAAAAGAGACATAGAAATGAAAATTCAGGCATCATGGTCTACCTGACTGCTGTGGAATTCACGTGAAGGAACAAAGAGACATATGTTTGGAAGAAGAAAAGGTCAGATTTCAGAAGCTATGACATGTCAGCCAAAGGAATTAGGATTTCACTGGATACGTAATAAAAAAAAAATAGGGGTTTTGTACAAAGGCTTTTGAGGTGATGTCAAAGGAAGACGTCATCTCCCTCAGAGAAGGGAGCAGTTAGAAAAGGAAAGAAAACATTCATTTTCCAGGAGAGACAGACTGCAGCAGAACCGGCTAGCCAAATACATTTACATTTAAAAGCTGCAAAACTACCCAGGTTTCCAAGTTAGCATTAATCTGCACATGCAGGAAAAACAGTAGCTTTCTTTTTTTAAAAAAATATATATATACTTTATTGCATTTTAGGTTCTGGGATACATGTGAAGAACACGCAGGATTGTTGCATAGGGATATACATGGCAGTGTGGTCTGCTGCCTCCATCCCCATCACCTATATCTGGCATTTCTCCGCATGTTATCCCTCCCCAACTCCCTACCCCTCACTGTCCCTCCCCTAGTCCCCCCGACACAGACCCCAGTGTCCGATGTTCCCCTCCCTGTGTCCATGTGTTCTCATTGTTCAACACTCACCTGTGAGTGAGAACATGCGGTGTTTTTTTCTGTTCTTGTGTCAGTTTGCTAAGAATGATGGTTTCCAGGTTCATCCATGTCCCTACAAAGGACACGAACTCATCGTTTCTTATGGCTGCATAGTATTCCATGGTGTATATGTGCTACATTTTCCCTGTCTAGTCTATCATCAATGGGCATTTGGGTTGGTTCCAGGTCTTTGCTATTGTAAACAGTGCTGCAATGAACATTCGTGTGCATGTGTCCTTATCATAGAACGATTTATAATCCTTTGGATATATACCCAGTAATGGGATTGCTGGGTCAAATGGAATTTCTATTTTTAGGTCCTTGAGGAATCACCACACTGTCTTCCACAATGGTAGAACTAATTTACACTCCCACCAACAGTGTGAAAGTGTTCCTATTTCTACACATCCTCTCCAGCATCTGTTGTCTCCCAATTTTTTAATGATCGCCATTCTAACTGGCGTGAGATGGTATCTCAATGAGCTTTTGGTTTTTTTTAGAGACAATCTTGTTCTGTTGCCCAGGCTGGAGTGCAGTGGTGTGATCACGGCTCACTGCAGCCTTGAACTCCTGGGCTCAAGAGACCCTCCTGCTTCAGCTTTCTGAGCAGCTGTGACTACTGGTGTGTGCTACTATGCCTGCCTAATTAGAACACATTTTCTTTTGTGCAGATGGGGTCTCAATATGTTGCCCAGGCTGCTTTTGAATTCCTGGCCTCAAGTGATCCTCCCACTTCAGCCTCCCAAAGTACTGGGATGATAGGCATGAGCCACTGCACCTGGCCTCCAGCCCAGCCAACTTTACAGATCATAACTACTGTGAATAATGAAGGTAAACTGTACTTTGCCTCACCCAAGATGGTGGGGCCTGTGCCTGTGAAGATTCATAAGTGCCTAAGAAGTTTTGAGTGGCCCTCTAGGCTCCTGGGGAACATCTGTGTTCCAGTGTTCTGCAGCCTGGACCTCCAGCACTCTGTGAGCTCAGAGTGGGGCCCTTGCTCTTTGCACCCCAGACACCAGCATGAAGTTATTGTTGCTCCTCCCAGCAACCCAGAGGTGCCTCTGGAACTTTGTGGTGCAAGCTTGATGTCACTGGATGTGTTTGATCCTAGGGGCGGGGAGACGTTTGCAGCAACTTCTTCGGCAGCCGTGGAGAGACTGCTGCTTAGGGTCAGGCTGGGTGGGAGCAGATAGGGCTGCTCACCTTCCAGCTGAAGCAAAAAAGCAGAGAGGAGACTGCCTCCTACTAGAGGAGAGAAACAGAGGTCACAGCTGGAGACACTATTTGAGGGTTGCAAAGAGAGATTATACATTGGATTTGAAGCATGAGGTTGGAATATGATGGGACTGAGAGCAAGTTGTGCTGGAGCAGATGAAACAGGGAGATGTGCAACAAAAGAAGAGCAAGGAGGGGAGCACCAGAGAAGGGCAAAACACGTGTCACCCTGCCCATGTTTATCAGATGCCAAACAGATAAGCAAAGTGTATCCTTAGAAATTGGGGGAGGTATTATTCAGAAAAGGTAGAGGGCTGTTAAAGAGAATAACAGAGGGGCTTTAACTGAGATGGGGATGGGGGAGGCCAGGGGAGGCCCCAGAACCAAGTTTTGAATTTTGAGAGGATGTGAACCCGGCCTCGGGGCGCCTGAAGCACGTTAGGAACAGAATGGCGCACCTAGCGTCACCAAAGTGGACAGAGCTGGGTGCCTTCCAGGACTGAAAAAACAGTCTGCCTGAGGGGCAGAGAGGCCAGTGGGGTTGAGAGATGAGACTGGACAGGGAGGCAAGGCCAGACCATACTGGCCTGCAGGATGTGGGAAGAAACTTGGAGTTTATTCTAAATGCAACTGTGCTCTGGGTGCCTGTTCTCAGGGTGTGACTTTTAGGACCACTAAACATATTTAATAGCATTGTTGTATGTTAGAGCAAACCTGCAAATTTTATAAACATTTGAAGGGAGATACACTGCCACGTTTGCAAAGTTGTTTTTGAAGGTGGAAGTGGGTGAAACTGTGTTCCTCTTTCTACTTTTAAAATATTTTGCCTAATTTTCTTTAAAGACTGCATTACTTTGAGAAACGTGAACATTATGGGGAAAAGAGCCCCTTGTGCTGATGACTGAAGTCCCTGGGTCCCATGGGGGTAGATTCTGGACAAATGCTTTGTGTTCATGAAGTTTTATAAATATTGTGATTTTGATTGGGATTGCATTGAATTTATGGATAATATAATTTAAGAAAAAGTGGCTCAGGGCAGTGGCTCACACCTGTAATCTGGCACTTTGGGAGGCCGAGGTGGGATCATTGAGGTCAGGAGTTCAAGACCAGCCTGGCCAAAGTGGTAAAACCCCATCTCTATTAAAAATGCAAAAATTAGCCAGGCGAGGTGATGCACACCTGTAATCTCAGCTACCTGGGAGGCTGAGGCATGAGAATTGCTTGAACTTAGGAGGCAGATGTTGCAGTGAGCAGAGATTGTGCCACTGCACTCCAGCCTGGGCAACAGAGCGAGACTTTTTTTCAAAAAAAAGAAAATTTAAGAAAAAATGATATCTTTATGATAGTGAATCATTCATTTTTTTTGGAGGCTTTAAGGGAGAGAATCTGTTATTGGAGTATAGGTAATGTATAGATTTATGAGACCCCGGTTCTACAGAAAAGAAAAGTTAGCCGAATGTGGTGACATGTACATGTAGTCCCCGCTATCCTGGGGTCAGGAGTTGGTGCTGAGGTGGGAGGATTGCTTGAGCCTGGGAGTTTAAGGCTGAAGTGAGCTATCATAGTATCTTTTACCAAGGTCACTCAGCCCTGAACCAAGTAATATCCTGTGAGGTCACCCATCACTGACCCCCTAGCCCTGCCAGCTGAGGGCTCCACACCCAGAGCTGGGGACAGTTTCTTTTTGCCTTCCACCTAGTTTGGCAGAACCAGCTTCATGGGTACTTCTTTTTTTTTTTTTTTTTTTGAGATGGAGTTTTGCCATGTTGCCCAGGCTGGAGTCCAATGGCATGATCTCAGCTCACTGCAACCTCCGCCTCCTGGGTTCAAGTGATTCTCCTTCCTCAACCTTCTGGGATTACAGGCACATGCTACCACGTCCGGCTAATTTTTTTTTAATCTTTAGTAGAGACGGAGTTTCACCATGTTGGCCAGGCTGGTCTTGAACTCCTGACCTCTTGATCTGCCCACCTCGGCCTCTCAAAGTGCTGGGATTACAGGCATAAACCACCATGCCCAGCCTTTTTTTTTTTTTTTTTTTTTGAGGCTGAGTTTCTTGTTGCCCAGGCTGGAGCGCAGTGGCGCCATCTGGGCTCACTGCAACTTCTGCCTCCTGGGTTCAAGAGATTCTCCTGCTTCAGCTGGGATTACAGGTGCCCGCCACCATGCCTGGGTAATTTTTTGTATTTTCAGTAGAGATGGGGTTTCACCATATTGGCCAGGCTGGTCTCGAACTCCTGACCTCAGATAATCTGCCTGCCTCAGCCTCCCAAAGTGCTGAGATTATAGACGTGAGCCATGGCGCCTGGCCCATGGGTATTTATTTCTGCAGGAAAGCTGCCTGTTAACAGAGGGCAGAGCCTGAGTTCAGAAGAATGTGCTTTAATGGGGGTATTCATGGTGGGTTGGCTGGGGGTGTGAAGGGAGGGAAGCGTAATCATTTGAGCTTGATAGTTTTCCTGGAGGGAGGAAAACAACATGAAGTGTAGGGCTGGGGGAATAATTTTAATAAGGTAAAGGTAGATTCTGGGCTAATGCTCTGTGTTCATGATTCTCATGGTGCCCAGTGTCCCTTACATGAGGCCCCCGGTCATTTGCCCTGCACCTAGGGAGACAGTGTGATACAGACGCCTCATCGTCTCACTCTCTGTAATTCTGTCTCTCTTCTTTACTTCAGGAGGTATGCAGCTGGGACAGGCTGTGCCTCCTCTTCTCATATGAATTTTCACTGGGGCAAAGTGCAGTTGGAGAAGATTCCCTCCAGGGATGCTCCCACCTTTCTGGTGGGCATCAAAGGGTTTTCTCTGCCCACTTGCTTCAATGCCAGCCTTTCCCTGTTCCTGCAATGCTTCCTCAACCAAAGGCTGGCCTGGAGGTTTACCTGTTATTCCTTTATCCCAACTTCTTGCATTTTTGCATGTTATATGCACATCTCCTAACCATCTTCCATGTGAAGAGTTTGGTCTCCCTCACAGGCCATTGAGGATTTGCAGCTGTCATCTGGTCCAGCTGTAGCCTCTGGGGTGTGTGGGCAGGCTCCTGTAGCACTGTCTATGGGAGCACCTCCTTTCTGCTGAAGGATTTCCCATGCAGTCCTGGTTGACAGCCACCAGGATGTGGGGAAATGTCTCAGACAGCCCAACTACGGGAGTCCAGAGAGCCTGCTCAGGTTGGGGTGGCCATAATTCGAATTTGTCTTGCAATCTGGCAAAGAACTCTTTCCCCTGGTGTTTCTCAATCCTGCTGGACTTGGTGTCCCTTTTTCTTTTCTTTTTTTAATATGATCTTGGCTCGCTGCAACCTCTGCCTCCCGGGTTCAAGCAATTCTCCAGCCTCCTGAGTAGCTGGGATTACAGGCATGGGCCACCATACCCAGCTAATTTTTTCGTATTTTTAGTAGAGATGTGGTTCTCCAAGTTGGTCAGGCTGGTCTCAAACTCCCGACCTCAGGTGACCTGCTCACTTCAGACTCCCAAAGTGCTGGGGTTACAGGCATGAGCCACTGTGCCCAGCCCTGGTGCCCCTTTATCAAACAAATATTTTATAGTTCTCCCTTTATCTTACTGAAATGAAGTCACAAATAATATAACTCATGAAGAAATCAATAACATGTTTTATC
This sequence comes from Cheracebus regulus, assembly GCA_963574635.1. NCBI lineage: Eukaryota > Metazoa > Chordata > Mammalia > Primates > Pitheciidae > Cheracebus > Cheracebus regulus. The sequence continues at coordinate 27,125 of CAUYQU010023895.1, forward strand.
ATATAAAATAAAATAACATAAAAACAATTAATAATAAAATACTATTGTGAATATTCACTGACCAAAGACTGCCAGGAACAATACCAGCAGTAAAAAAAAAAAAAAGGTAGGTTATTTAGTTTGCGGCAGTGAGGGAGGAATCACCCCAGATGATCCATAATAAGAGTGAGTTGGGAAGGGATCGCTCTCTCTCTCTCTCTCTCTCTGTCTCTTTTTTTTTCCTGAGACAGAAAGTGCAGTGGCACAATCTCGGCTCATTGCAGCCTCAACCTCCCGGGTTCAAGTGATCCTTTTGCTCAGCCTCCCAAGTAGCTGGGACTAGAGGTGAACACCAACATGCACAACTAATTTTTGTGTATTTTGTAGAGATGGGTTTCACCATGTTGTTCAGGTTGGTCTTGAACTCCTGAGGTCAATCAATCCACCTGCCTCGGCCTCCCAAAGTGCTGGTATTACAGGTGAACCACTGAACCCAGCCTTATTCTCTTTTTTAAATGGCTACATTTATTACTTCTTCCCTGCTGTAGACTGAATGTTTGTGTCCCCGGAGGTTCATATATTAAAATGTCATTTACCAATGTGATGTTAGGAGGTGAGACCTTTGGGAGGTAATTAGGTCATGAGGGTAGAGCCCTCGTGAATGGGATTAGTGCCTTGTGAAAGAGACCCTTGTTGTCCCTTCCACCATGTGAGGACACAGGGAGAAGATAGTCATTTATGAAACAGGAAGCAGACCCTCACCAGACACTGAATCTATTGGCACCTGGGTCTTTGACTCTCTTGGACTTCCCAGACTCCAGAACTGTGAGAAATACTGTCCCTAAGTCACCCAGATTATGGTATTTGTTATAGCAATCAGAACAGACTAAGACACTCCATTTATGACTTGTATATTTTATGTTTTGCTTGAGAAAGTCTTCCTTTTCCTCAATGGTTTAAACCCATTTTGCATACTTTCTGCTAATACTTTTATAGTTAAAAAATATTTATCTTAGAGGGTATGATGTGAGGCTGAAACATAGCTTTACTCTTTTCCATCTAGATAGCCCAACACCATATATTCAACTAGCCACCCTTTCCCTACCATTTTGTCTTTTTTTGTTTGTTTGTTTTGAGATGGAGTCTCGCTCCGTCACCTAGGCTGGAGTGCAGTGGTGTGATCTCGGCTCATGGCAACCTCTGCCTCCTGGGGTCAAGCGATTCTCCTGCCTCAGTCTCCCAAGTAGCTGGGACTACAGGCATGTACCACCATGCCTGGCTAATTTTTGTATTTTTAGTAGAGAAAGGGTTTTACCATGTTGGCCAGGCTGGTCTTGAACTCCTGAGATCAGGTGATCTGCCCACCTCGGCCTCCCAAAGTGCTGGGATTACAGGCGTGAGCCACTGCACCCTGCTCCTTTATCATATACTAAATTTCCATGTATACATTAGTCAGTTCTATTCGTCTATTTATATACCAATACCACTGTTGCCATAGCTTTATAGGATAACTTGATAGCCAAGAGGACAACTCTACCTACATTGTCACGCTATTTAAAAAAGAATCATGGCTATTGTATATATTCTCTTGTGATGGAGATTATTTATTTATTTAAAGACAGAATCTCACTCTGTTGCCCAGGCTGGAGTGCAGTGGTGTGATCTCAGCTCACTGCAACCTCTGCCTCCCAGGTTCAAGTGATTCTCCTGCCTCAGCCTCCTGAGTAGCTGAGACCACAGGCACCCGCCACCATGCCCAGCTAATTTTTCTATTTTTAGTAGAGACGGGATTTTACCATGTTGGCCAGACTAGTATTGAACTCCTGACCTCAAGTTATCCACCTGCCTTGGCCTTCCAGAGTGCTGGGATTACAGGTGTGAGCCACTGCGCCTGGTCTAGATGGAGTTTTAAAAATCAGTTATAAAGTTTTATAAAAATTGTGATTTTGATTAGTGTTACACTGTTTCTGGATAACAGTTTAGAAAAAGTGATGTCTTTATCATATTGAATCATTCATTTTTTTGGAGGCTTTAAGAAGGAATCTGTTATTGGAGTATAGGTAATATATAGATTTGTGAGACTCTGATTCTATAAAATTTTTTTAAAAAGTGAGCCAGACATTGTGGCATGCACCTGTAGTCCCAGCTACTGAGGGCTGAGGTGGGAGGTAGGCGGTAGGAGGACTGCTTGAGTCTGGGAGCTGGAGGCTGCAGTGAGCCATCACTGTGTCTCTGCATTCCAGTCTAGGCAACAAAGCAAGACCCTGTCTCAAAAAAAAAAAAAAAAAAAAACAACAAGTTCTACACATTCCTCAAGGTTGAATATACCTGCTCTAGGTTGTACTATCTGAGACTGCACCCTCTGCTGGGGTGGGGGGTCCCTTTGAGTTTCTGTGCCCACTACATGCCTTTCCAAACATCCCTTGCTTCCTAGACTTCTCTACTGTGTCACCTCCTAATCCACGATTGGAATCTGACAAACAACCAGTGCCAACCTGTGGGCTTTGCTGGTGGGTAAGTGAGGGTCTTAGGCAAGTCCCTGGGGCACAGGGAGAACGAATGAACCTGATATTGGCACTATGGTTTTGCATGTGTCTCCAGGTCCCAGCAGCAGGGGTTAAGGTGCCGGCTTTCCCCAGCTTCCTGGTGTTAGTGCAGTGAAATCAGGGTGGCTTGGTGCCCATGAGGGACCAGTGGACTGATGGGAGTCTCAGGTCGAATCAGAAGTACTGAAGCTATTCCTGGAATTTCTTTTTAGTAAAACAATATTTTGGGCCAGTCACAATGGCTCATGACTGTAATCCCTGCACTTTGGGAGACTGAGGCAGATGGATCACATGAGCCCAGGGGTTTGAGATCAGCCTGGGCAACATGGCAAAATCCCATCTCTACAAAACAAACAAAAAATCAACCACAATAACTGCCCCCCTCAAATTAGCCAGGTGTAGTGGCACGTGCCTGTAGTCTCAGCTACTTGGAAGCCTGAGGTGGGAGGATCACGGGAGCCCAGGGAAGTCAAGGCTGCAGTGAGTGATAGCACCACTGTACTCCAGCCCGGGTGACAGGGCAAGACTCTGTCTCAAAATAACAAAACAACCACAACAACAACAAAAAAAACCCAAATTAGCTAGGCTTAGTGGCACATGCCTGTAGTCTTAGCTACTGGGGAGGCTGAGGCAGGAAGATCACCTGAGCCCAAGGAGGTCGAGGCTGCAGTGAGCTGTGATTGTGCCTCTGAACTCTGGCCTGGGTGACAGAGCTAGACCCTAAACAACAACAACAAAACTCCCGAAACAAACAAGGGAAATTTTTAAAAATATTTGCTCAGTGGAACTATGCCCAGTAGAGCTGAATGGATCTGACTTTGTTGTGGCTTCTGCCAGCATCGTCACACCAAGTGGGAGCCTGCCCACACTCCGAGTCTATTGCTTGCTGGGACTAAGGACACACTGAGGCAATTTAGACCCACCCAGTTAGACTGAAGGCTATTTATAAACTCACTAGATGAGCCTGGGCACAGTGGCTCATGCCTGTAATCCCAGCAGTTTGGGAGGCCAGGGCAGGTGGATCACAAGGTCAGAAGATCGAGACCATCCTGGCGAACATGGTGAAACCCCATCTCTACTAAAAATACAAAAAATTAGCCGGGTGTGGTATCAGGTGCCTGTAGTCCCAGCTACTGGAGAGGCTGAGGCAGGAGAATTGCTTGAACCTGGGAGGCGGAGATTGCAGTGAGCCAAGATCGTGCCACTGCACTTCAGCCTGGGTGACAGAGCAAGACTCCTTCTCAAAAACAAAAACAAAAACAAAAACAAAACTCCCTATATGATTATGCATATTAAGAAAATCAAATCTCTAAATAAGGGCCAAGGACTTACCTGATCTCTTTTTTTTTTTTTATTATTTATTTATTTATTTATTTATTTTTAGAAAAAAAGAATGAAAGAGAAAGAAAGAGGAAGAGATTTTAGAAAAAGAGAGAAAAGGAGAGAGAAAGAAACCGCAAAAGAAAGAAAAAAATGAAAGAGAAAGAAAGAGGAAGAGATTTTAGAAAAAGAGAGAAAAGGAGAAAGAAAGAAACCGCAAAAGAAAGAAAAAAAGAATGAAAGATAGAAAGAGGAAGAGAAAGAGGGAGAGAGAA
>CAUYQU010023900.1:0-21646 GCA_963574635.1 Cheracebus regulus
TAAAAAATCTGGAGACAACAGATGCTGGAGAGGATGTGGAGAAATAGGAACACTTTTACACTGTTGGTGGGAGTATAAACTAGTTCAACCATTGTGGAAGACAGTGTGGTGCTTCCTCAAGGACCTAGAAATAGAAATTCCATTTGACCCAGCAATCCCATTATGGTGTATATACCCAAAGGATTATAAATCATTCTATTGTCAAGACATGTGCACATGTATGTTCATAGTGGCACTGTTTACACTAGCAAAGACCTGGAACCAACCCAAATGCCCATCGACGATAAACTGATCAAGGAAAATGTGGCACATATACACCATGGAATACTATGCAGCCACAAAAAATGACGAGTTTGTGTCCTTTGTAGGGACATGGATGAGCCTAGAAACCATAATTCTCAGCAAATTGACACAAAAACAGAAAACCAAACACCACATGTTCTCACTCATAGGTGGGTGATGAACAATGAGAACACATGGACACAGGGAGGGGAGCATCACACACTGGGGTCTGTTGGGGGTGCCAAGGGAGGGACAGTGGGCGGGTGGGGGGGGGCAGGGAGGGATAACATCGGGAGAAATGCCAGATGTAGGTGACGGGGGGATGGAGGCAGCAAACCACATTGCCATGTGTGTACCTATGCAACACTCCTGCATGATCTGCACATGGAACCCAGAACCTAAAGTACAATTTAAAAAAAAACGAAAGGAAACGAAATAGTCTCCACAGTTCTAAAACCTCTTTAGGAACTTCTGTTTCTGCTGAGATGTGGTAGACGTTCTTTCCTCTATCCCTTCCACTAATTCCAACTTTATATATGAACATTATACATAATAGAAACAAAATAGAAGAGAGGCCCTACTGACTTAAAACTCCAGGATCCAAAAGACAACATGGTGGTGAGTTCCTTAGGTTTTATTTTTGCTTCATCCTAAAAGAGCCAGAAATCTCGATATGCCAATGTACCCAGACAAAAAGAAAACCCAGCAATATCCTGCTTTATCTAGCCAAAGGACCAGGAAAAAGGCAGCATAGCAAGATGAAATACTTTTAGACTAATTAACACTATTCCAGCCAAACAACATAGAAAACACCATGAACACACACGTCCCCCTGCATAACCCAGCAAAGGCCATGATAGCCAGAGTATAAAGAAGTTGCCCCAAACACCCTGCTGGGGTGCTATCAGAGGAGGCCAACTACAGGGAAGTACCAAGCTTAGACTTCATCCTTGCTGGACAGTAGTATGATTCTCCCTACTGACTCTTGCCACCTCAGTATCAGTGGAGACCATGTGGGAAACCTGGACTTCTACTTGGCATCTGACTACAATAAGGCCTCACTCCCTCCCTGCATTTGGATGGTGTCAGAAAAGGCCTAGAAGAGTGTAAAGACTTTCTCCACCACAGCGTGGTAGTGAGACCACCATGTGGTGGTGTCAGTGGAGGCCATATTCGGAGCAGTAGTGAGGAGCATCTAATATTCCCATCCAAGGAGGTATCACCATAGGCCTAGTGCAGAACAGGATCTCCCACCCTCACTCAGCAGTCATGAAGAGCCCCACCCCTTAGGTATTAGTGGCAGCTGAGTAGGAAAACTGAATTTCTACTTCCACCTGGCATTAATGAGGTAGTACTCCTCTTTCCTCTCCTGGAGCAGTATTAGAGGAATCCAGCTGAAGCAGGTTTAAATAGGACCAGAGTTTCATAACAGAATATCCCAAATCCAGATTTCAATCAAAAATCACTGAGAACAAGAATCAAGAAGATATCTAACTGAATGGATAAAACAATGAATAGATATCAACACTGTAATAGGAGAGATATTAGAATAATGTAACAAGGGCTTCATAAAAGTATGCATCAAAAGGAAATTATCATGCTTGAAACAAATGACAAAATAGCCTCAAGACATTAAAAAAAAAGATGTCAGCAAATAAATAGAAGATTTAAAAAACAATACAAGTGGAATGCATTGAAGTTATAAGGTACAAGAACAATACATAAAAATTAGGTATATGCCCATACACTAAAAATAAACAATCTGAAAAGAAAATTAATAAAACAATTCAATTTACAATAGCATCAAAATAATAAAATGCATACAAATAAATTTAACCAAGCAGATAGAAGGTTTATACAGTAAAAATTACAAAATATTGCTGAAGGAAATTAAGGATGACCTAAATAAATAAGTCATCCTGCGCTCATGTATTAGAAGATTTAATATTGTAAAGACAGTAATACTTTCCAAAGCAACCTACAGATTTAATGCAATACCTATAAATATCTCAACAACCTTTTTTTTTTTTTTTGTAGAAATGGAAAGGCTGACACCAAAATTTATAATTGTATTTCCAGGGACCCAAATAACCAAACAACCTAGAGAAAAACAAAATTAGAAAACTCACACTTCCCAATTTCAAAACTCACTACAAGCTGTAGTAATTAAAACAGTGTATTACTGGCATAAATATAAACATATATATTAATAGAATAGAGAGTATAGAAATAAACCCTCAAATTTGTGGTTGATTGATCTTCAATAAGGGTGCCAAGATCATTCAGTGAGGAAAGAATTGTCTCTTTGACAAATTATGTTGAGGCAAATTGATGGCCATATGCAAAAGGATGAAACTGGACTCTTTCCTCATACTATATACACAAATTTATTCATCATAGAAAAAAGACCTGAATGTAAGAGCTAAAAACACAAAACTATTAGAGGAAATCATAGGGGTAAGTCTTGGACCTTGGATTTGGCAATGGTTTCTTAGGTATGACACTAAAAGCATAAGCAATTTAAAAAAACAGATAACCTAGACCTCATCAAAATTAACAAACATTTGCATACAAATGATACAACCAAGAAAATAAAAATATAGCCCATAAAATGGAAGAAAATTTTTACAAATCATGTATCTGATAGGTATCTAGTATCCAGACCACATAAAAGTCACAACACAACAACACAATGACAAACAACCCAAAAAAAACATGTCAAAGCACTTGAATAGACATTTTTACAAAGAAGACGTACAAATGGCCCACAAATACACAAGAGGTTCCTCAGATCATTGGTTATTAAAGAAATGAAAAAAAAAGCATAATGAGATACCACTTTACCCACACTAGGATGACAATAATAATATAACATCAGCAGTAAAAAGAAGAGAAAGAGTGGAAGGAGGGTAGGGATGGGGAGGAGGAGGAGGAGAAGACTAACAAGTGTTTGTGAATATGTGGAGACATTGGACCTCTCATACATTGCAGGTAAAAATGTAAAAAGGTGCAGCTACTATGAAAAACCATTTTCACTCCTAGATATATACTCAAAAGAACTAAAAACAAATGTTCAAACATTTGTAAACACATTTATACAACACCATTATGCACAGTAACCAAAAGGTGTAAACAACACACATGTTCATAATGTGATGAATGAAATATAACAATATCCATATCCATACAATGGCATATTACTCACCTACTAAGAAATGAAGTACTGAGAGAGCGGAGCAAGATGTCACAATAGAAGGCTCCACTAATTGCGACCTCCCCAGCAAGTACACTAATTTAACAACTATCTACACAAAGAAAGCACCTTTATAAGAATAAAAAATCAGGTGAGCACTCACAGTACCTGCTTTGAACTTCATATTGCTAAAAGAGGCACTAAAGAGATAGGAAAACAGTATTATATTACCAATGCCACCCCTCCCCCATCCTCCAGCAGCTGCAGCATGATGCAGAGAGTGTTACTGCATGCTGGGTAGATGAAGAATACAGCAATTGTGAGACATGGAACTCAGTGCTGCCCTATTATAGCCGAAAGTAAAATTAGACTACACTCAGCTAACACCCAGCCACAAGGGAGCATTTACAAGAGCCATAGCCAGAGGGGAATGGCCGAGCCCAGCGGTCGAAAGTTGAGTTCCTACAAGCCTCGCCACCATGGGATAAAGTGCACTGGGGCCCAAAATAAGCTTGAAAGGCAGTCTAGGGCACAGAGACTATAATTTTGAGGTGAGTCCTGATGCTGAACTGGGCCCAGAGACAGTGGACTGGAAAGCATGAGATCTACTGAGACAGCTGAGGGAATGCAGGCAACACTGTTCACATCACACTAGGCCTCACAGTTCACAGCTTCAAAAAGAGACCTTTTCCTTCTGTTTGAGGAAAGGAAAAAGTGGGGAAACCTTTGTCTTGCATCTTGGCTATCAGCTCAGCCACAGCAGGATAGGGCATGGATTAGAATTGTGAAGTCTCTTTCCTGGCCCTAGCTCCTGGTTGACTTTTCTACACACATTTTGGGACAGAAGGGAAGTCAGTGCCTTGGAGGAAAGGACCAAGTTTTGACAGGATTCATCACCTGCTAATTAAAGAGCCCTTCGACCCCAAATAACCAGCAGTGATACCCAGGTACTATGACAAGGGTCTTGGGCCAGGTACTATGTCAAGGACTGTGTCTTTTGGCTTGAGACTCTGAGAGGTGCTGGTTCAAGGTGAGACTCAGCACATTTCCAGCTGTGGTGGCTATGTGTCAAGAATCCTACTTGAGGAAAGTCGAAGGAAATGTAAAAAGGACTTTGTCTTGCACCTTAGATACTAGCTCGACCACAGGGGAATGGAGAACCCGGTGGGCTCTTGAGTTCTCCAATTCAAGGACTTGACTGTTAGATAGCATTTCTGAACCTGCCCTGGACAAGAGGGGAGCCAACCACTATAAAGGGTAAAGTCTTAGGCCAGACACTATTTGCCACAGCTGACTGAGGAGCCTTGGGCCTTAAAGAAACATCAGCAATGGTCCTGCAGTACTCCTCATGGACTTGTTGGGGCAGTGGTCATGCGGAGACGCTCCTCTGCTTTTGGAAAGGTGAGAGAAGAGTGGAGAGGACTGTGTCTCATGGTTTGAGTGTCACCTCAGCTGCAGTACAATAGAACACCCAGTAGACTTCTATGGTATTTGACTCTAGTCCCTGACTCTCAGATGACACCTCTGGACTCACCCAGGGTTTGGGGAAACTCACCACCCTGAAAGGAAGGACATACACCTGGGTGGCTTGGCCACCTGCTGATTGTAGAGCCCTAGGGCCTTGAGTGAACATAGGCAGGAGCCAGGCAGTGGTTACAGCAGGCCTTGGGTGAGACCCAGTGCTGTGCTGGCTTTAGGTCTGACTCAGTGCAGTCCTAGTGGTGGTGACCACAGGGATACTTATGTCACTCCACCACCAGATGACTCAGAATAGTCACCTGGTGGAGTGACATAAGTATCCCTGTGAATACATAGGATTTTATTCTTAAAAACTTATGTTTTTAAGAATAAAAAACAATCATGCTTATAGAATCAAGAAAAATAGTCTTAAAGGAGCAAATCTAAGAGTTATTGGCCTTAACTCAGAATAATCACCTGGTGATGGATTGACTCAGAACAGAGAGAGTGACTTTGTTTATTTGGGAGAAAGTAAAGAAATAAAAAGAGAGTCTCTATCTGGTAATCCAGATAATTCTCCTGGATATTGCCCAAGATCATTGAGGTGTTACCTCTACATGTCTGCAAGAACCACAGCATTACTGGGGTTGGGTGCACCCTAAAGCAGATATAGCTTAGATCACATTACCCAAGTCCTTTTTAATATCTTGAAAGGCTTCCACGAAGGATGAATAGAAACAAGCACAGATTGAGAATACAATAAATAACCAACAATTCAATGTCCAGACACAGACAAACATTTTAAAGTATCACAACCATCCAGGAAAACATGAACTCACCAAATAAACTAAAAGAGCCAGCAGGGACCAATCCTGGAGAAACAGATATGCTGCGAACTTTCAGGCAGAATTTTAAACATCTGTGTTGAGGAAATTCAAAGAAATTCAAGATAACACAGAGAAGGAATTCAGAATTCTAGCAGACAAATTTAACAGATATTGAAATAATTAAAAATAAGATATTCTGGAGCTGAAATATGCAACTGGCATACTGAAGAATGAAATAGAGTCTTAAATAGCAGAATTGATCAAGCAGAAAAAGAATATTATTGAGCTTGAAGACAGGTTATTTGACAATACACAGTCGGAGGAGGTGAAATAATAAAAAACAATGAATCATGCTTATAGAATCAAGAAAAATAGTCTTAAAGGAGCAAATCTAAGAGTTATTGGCCTTATAAAGGAGGCAGACAAAGAGATTTGGGTAGAAAGTTTATTCAAAGGGATAATAACAGAGAACTTCTCGAGCCTAGAGAGATATATCAATATCCAAACAAAATAAGGTTATAGAACACCAAACAGATTTAACCCAAAGAAGATGTATTTTTCTGTTCTCATGCTGCTATGAAGAAATAGCTGCAACTGGGTAATTTATAAAGAAAACAGGTTTCATTGGCATACAGTCTCACATCACTGGGGAAATCTCAGAAAACTTACAGTCATTCCAGAAGGCACCTCTTCACAGAGCAGCAAAGGAGCGAATGAGTGCCAAGCAAAGGGAGAAGCCCCTTATAAAGCCATCATATTGGGAGGGGCCAAGATGGCCCAATAGGAACAGCTCCGGTCTGCAGCTCCCAGTGAAAACAACAGAGAAGGAGGCTGATTTCTGCATTTCCAACTGAGGTACCCAGTTCATTTCATTGGGACTGGTTGGGCAGTGGGTTCAACCCACAGAGGGTGAGCAGAAGCAGGGTAGGGTGTCACTTCACCTGGGATGTGCAAGAAGCTGGGGACCTCCCTTCCCCAGCCAAGGAAAGCCCTGAGGAACTGTGCTACCCAGCTGGGTTACTATGCTGTTCCCACAGTTTTTGCAATCTGCAGATTAGGAGATTCCCTCGTGTGCCTCCACCACCAGGGCTCTGGGTTTTAAGCACAAACCTGGGCAGCTGTTTGCGGAGACACAAAGCTAGCTGCAGGAGTTTTTTTTCATACTGCAGTGGTGCCTGAAACCCCAGTGAGACGGAACCACTCACTCCCCTGGAAAGGGGGCTGAAGCCAGGGAACCAAGTGGTCTAGCTCAGCGGACCCAACCCCCACAGAGCCCAGAAAGCTAAGATCCACTGGCTTGAAATTGTTGCTGCCAGCAGAGCAGTCTGAAGTTGACCTTGGACACTCGAGATTGGTGGGGGGACACGCTTCTGCCATTACTGAGACTTGAGTAAGCAGCTTTCCCCTGATAGTACTAAGGAGGCTGGGGGATATGGACTAGGCGAATTCACAGCACAGCAGAGTGACTGTGGCCAGACTGCGTCTCTAGATTCCTCATTAGGCAGGGCATCTCTGAAGGAAGGTTACAGCCCCAGCAAGGGGCTTATGGACAATACCCCCATCCCCCTGAAACAGAGCACCTAGGGGGAGGGATGGCTATGGGAGCAGCTTTAGTGCATTTAATTGTTTCTGTCTGATGACTCTGAAGAGAGCAGATGATCCCTATGAGAGGGATTCTCTGAGCAAAATCCTCAAGCTCTGTTAAGGGCAGACTGCCTCCTCAAGTGGGTCCCTGACCCCCATGCCTCCTGACTGGGAGAAATCTCACAACTGGGGTCAACGGACCCAGGAGAGCTCTGGCTGGCATCAGACCTGTGCCCCTCTTGTATGAAGCTTCCAGAGGAAGGAGCAGGCAGCAATCTTTGCTGTTTTACAGCTTCCACTGGTGATACCCAGGTGAATAGGGTTTGGAGTGGCCCTCCAGCAAACTGCAGCAGACCTGCAGAAGAGGGACCTGACTGTTAAAAGAAAAACTAACAAACAGAAAGCAATAATATCAACATAAAGGACCTCCATACAAAAGCCCCATCCAAACGTCGCCAGCCTCAAAGAGCAAAGGTAGATAAATCCACAAAGATGGGGGGGGGGGGGGGGAAGTGCAAAAATGCTGAAAATTCCAAAAACCAGAATGCCTTTTTTCCTCCAAATGATCGCAATGCCTCTCCAGCAAGGCCACAATACTGGATGGAGAATGAGATTGACGTACTGACATAAGTAAACTTCAGAAGATAGGTAATAACAAATTCCTCTGAGCTAAGGGAGCATGTTCTAACCCAGTGTAAGGAAGCTAACAACCTTGATAAAAGGTTACAGGAACTGCTAACTAGAATAAACAGGGCAAAGAAATTTACCAGAAGTAGAAAGGGGCATTATATAATAAATAAAGGGTCAGTCCACCAAGAAGACAGCAATTCTTAATGCATATGCAGCAAACAACATAGCTGAAAATGTGTGAAATAAAGACTGATAGAACTAAAGGAAATAGCTAATTTCACAATTATTGTTGGAAATTTAAACATTCATCTCTACAAAATTGATAGAATGACTAGACAGAAAATTAGAAAACATATAGAATTTTAAAATATCAAACAAGATCTAATCAACATTTAAGAAACAGTCCACCTAACAGCTGAATATATATTCTTCCACTGCTCACAGAAGATATACTAAAGTAGAACACATCCTAGGCCATAAAACTTCTCAACAAATTTAAAAAATTGAGGTCACACAAAGTATCTTCACTGAGACAATGGAATCACACTATGAATCAAGAACATAAGGATAACAGGAAAACATCCAAATACTTATAAATTACACAGCACACTTTTAAATAATCCATGGGTCATAAAGTAAGTTTTGACTCAAGTGAAACAGAAAAAATTTATTGAATAATCTCTCCTGTGATTAGAGGAAAAAAACAAAAGTACATACGAAAATAAAAATGATATATCAAATTTTGTGAGCTACAGCTTAAGTAGTGCTGAGAGGAATATTATAGTACTAAGTAATAACATTAGAAAAAAGAAAAAATCTCAAATCAATAATTTAAGCTCTCACCTGAAGAGACTAGGAAGAGACAATAAACCCAAAGGAAGCAGAAGCATACATAATAAAGACAAAAGCAGGAATCAATGAAATTGACAAGAAAATGTCACTTAAAGATTTGGTTCTTTGAAAAAAATAAATTTGACAAACCACTAACAAGACCAACAAAAGAAAGAAGACACAATTACAATATTGAAATTAAACCAAGGATATCACTACAGAACCTGCAGACATTAAAAAAAAAATAGAATACTACAAACAGTTCTACAAATATAAATTTAACAATTTCAATGAGATCAATTCATTAAAAAAAAAAAACACAAATTGCCACAACTCACTGGAAATACAGTCATCCCTCCACATATGTGGGGCATTGGTTCTATGATTCCTTATATATACAAAAAGCCATGCATACACAAGCCTTGTGGAGTATGCATATAAAAAAAGCTATCCCTTTGTGTATGTGGGTTTTGTATCCCATGAATACTGCATTTTCGATCTGCATTTGCCTGAAAAAAAAATCCTCATATAAGTGGACCTATGCAGTTCAAACTCGTGTTTTTTAAGGGTCAACAGTAGATACTTTTAATAGCCCTATATCTGCAAAGGAAATTAAATTCTTTATTTAAAATACCCCCTCCAAGTTTCCAGGCCCATGTGATTTCACTGGAGAATTCTATTAAACTTTTAAAGAAGAATTATTGCCAATTTTACATAATCTTTTCCAGAAAATATAAAAGAAGAAGAGAGAATTAATTTTATGAAGCTAGTATTACCTTAATATCAAAATGAGACAAAGTCAGTACAAAATGAGAAAATTAGAAGTCAATATTTCTTATGAATATAGACCATTTGTTGAAGATATCTTTTCTCTGTCAAATTGCAAAAAAAAAATGCAAAATGTTGGTAATAAAGCTCATCAATATGTAAAATGATTATATACCATGATCTAATGGAGTTTATTACAGGTATCTAAGTTTGGTTTAGTATTTAAAAATCAATCAGTTTAATCCATCATATTACCAGTCTAAAACAGAAAAATTTCATAATTATATCAGGTAATCAAAGCAGAAAAATTATTAACCCAAATTCAACACTCATTCATGATTAAAACAATAACTCTCAGAAAAAATAGAAATAGAAGAAAATTTTCTCCACCTCATAAAGAGCATCCATATTAAAACTAAAGCTAAACTTACTTAATGGTGAAAGATTGAATGCTTTCTCTTTAAGGTAGGAACAAAACATGAATGTCTACTCTCACCACTCTTATTTGACATAGTACCGAATATTCTAGCCAGAGCAATAAGGAAAGAAAATGAAATTTAAAAGTACAGATTAGAAAGGAAAAAATAAAACTATATTTGTGGATCTCTTGATTTCAAGAGAAAATCCAAGGAATCTATAAAAATCTCCTAGAACTAATAAATGAGTTCAGCATGGGCAAAGTATATAAAATAAACACATAAAAATCAATCATATTTCTATATTCTCACAATGGATACATATGTGGCCATTGAAATTTTAAATATAGTACAATTAATCATTCAAAAATGAATTGCTTAAGAATAAATGTAAAATACATGTACAATACTAACAACTAACAAAATAAAATTTAAAAGATCTAAATAAATGTGGATAAATGCTCTGTTATTGGATTGGAAGACTCAGCAAAATAAAGGTTTCTATTTTTCCCAAATTGATGTGTATAATAAATTTATATCAAATCTCAGCAAGATTGTTTTCAGTTATAGACAAGATTATTCTAAATGTATATGCTGACTTAGTCCTTTCAGGCTGCTATAACAACATACTTTAGACTAGGTAATTTATAACAAATTTACTTCTCACAGTTCTGGAGGTGGGGAGTCTAAGGTCAAGGCTCTAGTACATTCAGTGTCTGGTGAAGTCTTGCTCTCTACTTTAAAAATGGTGCCTTCTTGCTGTGTCCTCACATGGTGAAGAGGTAAATAAGATTCTTTGGGCCTCTTTAATATGGCACTAATCTCATTCAGGAGGGCTCTGCTCTCATTACCTAATCACCTCCCAAAAGCCTTACTTGCCTATCAATACCTTTGGGGTTAGGTTTTTGGAGTGTGGGTACACACATTCAGACCATAGCATATGAAAAAGCAAAGACACTGGAAGAGATAAAACAAATTTGAAAAACAAGAATAAAGTGGAAAAATAACTTTATCTGATTTGAAGGCTTATATAGTCATGTTACCCTGTGTAATGTCTACTTGACATAGCTGAATTTCTACCTTGCCCTAACTCTCCTTATCTTTAAGAAACAGATTGCCTGTGATAAAGTTCCCTTTGTAACTGGACCAGCTGAAACTGGTTTGAACCAGGATAGCCAACCACATTACTTCAAAAATACCTCAGGCTTCATGATAATCTCATTTCCATGCTAAATGACACTCCCACTAGCACCATGACAGTTGACAATCTCTATGACATGACTGGAAGAAGCCATAAAAGAACAAAATGGAAAGCAGCATTCCCATTCAGGGAAGTTCACTGCCCATTTCCAGAAAAGATATGAATATTCCTCCCCCTGCTTTTAATGTCCAAACCCTTCATTAAATAAAACCTATGTTTTAAATCCCTAAGCTCCATGCTAGTGGAGAAGTTAATTTGTTTGTCATGCTCCCACTTCTCAGGGACCAGCTTTGTTGGTAACAGTCATACTAATCAAGACTATATGGTATTGGTTTAGTGATAGACACAACAATGAATAGAATAGAATAGCCAGATGTAAACCCACACAGATATGCCCAACTGACTTTTGACAAAAATGCCAAAAAAAAAAAAGGCATTCCAATAGAGGAAAGACATCTTCAACAAACAGCGTTATAGTAAATGGACATTCATAGCAAAAATAGATTGACCTAAGTCTCACACATTGTACAAATGGTATCTCAAAATAGATTATATAATTAAATGTGAACTGTAAAAATCTAAAAATTTTAAGAAAAACCTTAAGTGTCTAGAGCTAGGTAAAGAGTTCTTAGACTAAATACCAAAAGTACAATACATAAAAGCAAAAATTGATAAATGGCACCTCATCCAAATTAAGATTTTGTTTGGGAAAGAGCCTATTGAGATGCATAGAGGATTAAAAGACAAGGTATAGACTTGGAGGAAATACTTGTAAGCCAGAAACCTGACAAATTACTTGTTTTTAGAACATAAGAATCATTAAAACGTAGCAGTAGGGGGAAAATACAATTAGAAATTAGACAAAGGACTTGCACAGACATTTCATCAAAGACTATATACGGATAGACAATAAGCACATTGAAAGGTAATAGTCATGTGTGTACCTATGCAACAATCCTGCATGATCTGCACATGTACCCCAGAACCTAAAGTACAATTAAAAAAAAAAAGATAATAGTCAAAATAATTTAGCCATTGTGGAAATGTAAATGAAAACCATAATGAGATATCAGTGCTTCTAGGAGAATAGTTAAAACAAAACAAAACAAAATAATGATAGCACCAAATGCTAGTAAGGATGCAGAGAAAGTGAATCAAGCATACATCACTGGTGAGAATGTGAAATGATAGGGCTACTTTGTAAAACAATTTGACAGTTTTTTTAAAAACTAGACATGCAATTACCATACAACTCAGCAATTGCATTTTTGGACATTTATCCCTGAGAACTGAAAACTTACATTCACACAAAACCTGTACATGAATGTTCATAACAGCTTTACTTGTAATGGCTAAACGCTGGAAACAACCTAGATGTCCTTCAATGGGTGCGTGGTTAAACAAGCTGTGATAAACCAACACCATGGAATACTGCCCATAAATAAAAAGGAATTAATAGTTGATGCATGTAACAACTTGAATGAATCTTTATAGAATTATGCTAAATGAAAAAAAGAAAACTACAAAAGGTTACATACTACAATAATTTATTTACATTATTAAAATGACAAAAATGTTGAAATGGAAAACGAATTAGTGATTTCCAATGTTTAAGGGAAGGGGATAGGCAGAAGAAATGGGGGTGTGATTAAAAGGCAATATGATGTATCCTTATGGTGATAGAACTATTGTGCATCTTTACTGTATTGATATTCATATCCTGGTTGTGGTATTTTACTATACTTCAGAAGATACTGCCATCAACGTAAACTGGGGAAAAGGCACAGACATACCTCAGAGATATTGCAGATTCAGTTCCAGACCACCACAATAAAGCAATACTGCAATAAAGCAAGTCATACATTTTTTTTTTTTGGTTTCCCAGTGCATATAAAAGTTATGTTTACACTAACTGTAATCTATTAAATGTGCAATAGCATAATGTCTACAGAACAATTAAATACCTTAATTAAAAATGCTTTATGCTAAAAAGGCTAATGATCATCTGAACCTTCAGTGAGTTGTAATCATTTTGCTCATGAGCAGTCTTGCTTTGATGTTGATGGCTGCTGACTGATGAGGGTGGTATTTGTTGCTGAAGGTAGGTTTACGTGGCTGTGGCTATTTCCCTCCTTCCCTCCCTCCCTTCCTTCCTTCCCTCCTTCCTTCCCTCCCTTCTTTTCTTTCTCTCTTTCTCTCTTTTCTTCTCTTTCTTTATTTCTTCTTTCTTTTTCTCTTTTTCTTTCTTTCTCTCTTTCTTTCTCTCTTTCTTTCTTTCTCTCTTTCTTTCTCTTTATTTCTGTCTTTCCTTCTTTCTTTCTTTCTTCTTTCTTTCTTTCTTCTTTCTTTCTTTCTCTTTCTCTTTCTCTTTCTCTTTCTCTTTCTCTTTCTCTTTCTAGATGAGCTCTCCCTATACTGTCCAGGCTGAGACTACAGGCTGCACCTGGGCACCTAGCTGTAATTTCTTAAAATAACAGAACCATGAAGTTTGCCACATTGATGTACCCTTCCTTTCACAAAAGATTTTCATGTAGCATGCAATGGTGTTTGATTACATTTTATCCACAATAGAACTTCTTTCCAAATTGGAGCCCATCCTCTCAACCCCTGCCACTGCTTTATCAACTAAGTTTATATAATATTCTAAATCATTCATTGTTGGTCAGGTGTGATCGCTCATGCTTGTAATCTCAGCACTTTGGGAGGCTGAGGCGGGCAGATCACCTGAGCTCAGGAGTTTCAGACCAGCCTGGCCAAAATGGTGAAACCCTGTCTCTACTAACAGTACAAAAATTAACCAGTCATGGTGGTGCACGCCTGCAGTCCCAGCTACCTTGGAGGCTATGGGTGAGAAAATCACTTGAATTTGGAAGGCAGATGTTGCAGTGAGCCAAGATCACACCACTGCACTCCAGCCTGCATAACAGAGTAAGACCCTGTCTCAATCGATCAATCGTTATTTCAACAATGTCCACAGCATTGTCACCAGGAGTAGAATCCATCTCAAATAATCAGTTTCTTTGTTCATCTGTAAGAAGTAACTTCTCATTCATTATTATTATTATTATTATTATTATTTTTGAGACAGAGTGTTGCTCTGACACCAGGCACCAGGCTGGAGTACAGTGGCGCAATCTCAGTTCACTGCAATCTCCACCTCCTGGGTTCAAGCAATTCTCCTGCCTCAGCCTCCTGAGTAGCTGGAACTACAGGTACACACCACCATGCCCAGCTAATTTTTGTATTTTTTAGTAGAGACGGGGTTTCACCATGTTGGCCAGGATGGTCTCGATCTCTTGACTTCATGATCCACCCACCTTGGCCTCCCAAAGTGCTGGGATTACAGGTGTGAGCCACCCTGCCCAGCCCATTAAATTTTTATTATGAGTTTCCAACAGTTCAGTCACATTTTCAGGGCCTACTTCTAATTATATTCCTCTTGATATTTCTACATCTGTAGTTAGTTGCTCTACCAAAGTTTTGAATCTTTCAAAGCCGTTCATGAGGGTTGGAATTGACTTATTCCAAACCCCTACAGATGTTGATATTTTTAGCTCCTTCCATGAATCACCAATATTCTTAAAGGCATCTGGATTGGTGCATCTTTTTCAGAAAGTTTTCAATTTACTTTCCCAGATCCATCAGAGGAATCACTATCTACAGGAGCTACAGCCTTATGAAATATATCTCTTAAATAATAAGGTTTGAAAGTCAAAATTACTCCTTGATCCATGGGCTGCAGAATGGATACTGTGTTAGCAAAACATGGAAACAACATTAATCTCCTTGTATATCTCCATCAGAGCTCTTGGGTGAGTAGGTGTATCATTAATGTACAGTAATATTTTGAAAGGAATCTCTTTTTCTAAGCAATAGTTCTCACCAGTGGACTTAAAATATTCAATAAACCACACTGTAAAAAGATGTTCTGTCATCCAGGCTTTGTTGTCCGATATAGAGCACAGAGAGAGTAGGTTTAGCATAATTCTTAAGGACCCTAGGATTTTTGGAATGGTAAATGAGCATTGGTTTCAACTTAAAACCACAGACTAGCCCCTAATAAGAAACTCCGCTTGTCCTTTGAAGCTTTGAAGCAAGGCATTGATTTCTCCTCTCTAGCTATAACAGTCCTAGATAACATCTACTTCCAACAGAAGCCTGTTTCATCAGCATTGAAAATCTGTTGTTTAAGTATAGCCATCTTCATAAAGTACTTTAGCCAAATCTTCGGAATAACCTGCTACAACTTCTACATTTAACACTTGGTACTTCACCTTGCACTTCAATGTAATGGAGATGACTTATTTCCTTAAAACTCATGAACCAACCTCTGCTAGCTTCAAACTTTTCTTCTGTATCTTCTTTACCTCTCTTAACCTTCATACAACTGAAGAGAGTTAGGCCCTTGCTCTGAATTTGGCTTTGGCCTAAGGGAATGTTGTAGCTGGCTTGATCCTCTCTAGCCCACTAAAACTTTCTCCCTCTCAGCAATAACACTGTTTTGCTTTCTTATTATTTGTGTGTTCACAAGAGTAGAACTTTTAATTTCCTTTGGGAACTTTTTTTCTTTGCATTTGCTACTCGGCTAACTGGTGCAAGAGGCCTAGCTTTCAGTTTATCTCAGCTTTCAACATGCATTCCTCACTAAGCTCAATCATTTCTAGATTTTGATTTAAACTGAGAGACTGGTGGCTCTACCTTTCACTTGAATGTTTAGAGGACCTTGTAGGGTTATCAATGAGCCTAATTTCAATACTGTTGTATCTCAGAAAATAGGCCCAAGAAGAGGGAGAGAGAAGAAGATGGCCTGGTCAGTGAGGCAGTCAGAACACACACATTTATCCATTAAGTTTGCCATCTTACATGGGTGTGGTTTGTAGGGCCCCAGTACAATTACAGTAGATTGACACCAACGGTCGCTGATCACAGATCACCATAATAGATATAATAATACTGAAAAAAAATCTGAAATATTGTGAGAATTACCCAAATGTGACACAGAGACGTGAAGTGAGCATATGCTGTTGGAAAAATGGCACTGGATGCAGGGTTGCCACGAAACTTCAATTTGTAAAAAGTGCAATATCTGTGAAGCACAATGAAATAAAATATGCCTGTACCTGGCATACTTCTGTATTTTTATAACTGCATGTGAATCTATAATTATCTCAAAATTAAAAATTTAATTTAAAAGATAGGCTATACAAATGCTGCAAATTATAACATTCTTTGATATTTTACAGTATTTTAAAAAGAGCTCCTTTCTTTCCTCCATCATTTTCTGACTGTTTAGGAAAACACTAAAGAAATATGAAAGATTATTCTAGAACCACAATTTTAAACTTTCCAATGAAAATAAGGGAAGAACCAATCAACCAAGTAATATATATATTTAGATGCTAGCATGTGACATATATTGCAAAGGGTTATAGAAAAGTCTACAACACAGGCTCTGATTTTGAGCAGTTTACAATCTAGACATGCGCATAAGAAATGATGCAATTTACATAAAACCATATTTCATCAATTCTATTATGTACATTTTCTCATGTTAACTTTTCTGAAATCAGAATGGCATCTTGGAGTCAATGAAATGCAGTAGACAAAAGGCATGGTGTGACATGTCACAAAGGAGTAGGATAGGAAAAGTGTTCTCATAATAGTTCAGAGGATAAATCATTGTAATTTGAGGTGGCAAGGGAAGACTATATAGAGGAGGTGAGAATGAATCAGGCCTAATGTGTGGGTAATATTACAATAGAGAAATGTAATGCAGGTGAGTGGTTTAAATGGAAAAGCAAAGACAATGGAGCTAATTATAAGATATAGCATAAGAAAAGACTGGTAGTTGGGAATATGCAGATCACATTTCAGGTAACAGGGCATGAATCAGTTTGACTTGAGTAGAGCATAAATTGAAAAGAAAAACAGAGCAACCTCTGCTTCTGATAATTGTGTAGTTCCTATTGATGGCTCCCAGTTGAGAAACATTTAAAAATCATCTTGAAAGTAGCAAAATTGGAATTACTTATCAAAATCAAAGAGAAAGCAATATCTCAAAGAGGTAAGCCTAGAATTGACAGTTACTTTTGCCCTGAAGTCTTTTGACAAGAATAAAGAAATACTTGTGAAATTGAGTAGTGGTTTTGCTAGTATCACAGGGTGAGGGGGACAGAAGTCAAAGCCCAGTACCTTATCAATGTGGAGATTCTGATAACCCCAATAAGCTTGGACCCAAAAGGGCCACATCCTCAGTGTATAGGGGAACTGGGCTTTCCCTTCCACAAACTTGCAATCCATCTAATGAGTGGTCCAGGGAATCTCATGCCAGGAACTAAGATTAACATGGTCCCAAATTGTTAAGGCTCTCTGGTGCCTGGCAGAAGCAAACAAAAATCTCTGGTGAGGATACCTTCTACCTCTACCTTGAGTTATTCTTATTAACAAGTATTAAGATATAATTGTTAGCCTACATTGAAAGAGAACAAGGCATACATAAAATCAATATATTATTTGAATAAACCAGCAGAAAAACAGCAGAAACAGGCCTACAAAACCTTAGATTTTGTACTTATCAGCCACAGACTATAAAATGTATATTTACTATGTTTAAATAAAGGACAGACATTAATATTTCTGCATGAAATATGAAACCATAAAAGTGGCAAAGCAGATATAAGAAAGAACAAAATATAACTTCAGAACTGAAATATTTAATATCAAATTACAAGCTCTTTGGAAGCTATAACAGCAGATTACACACAGCAGAAGAGAGATTGATGAACTTAAAATAAGTCAAAACACAGTATTCAGAATGCAGAACATAGAGCAAAATGATGAAATACACAGAATAGAGCATAAGAACAATACGAAGAGAAAATTTGACATATTTTTAATTGGAATACAAAGGAGAGAAGAGAAAAATGTGGAGCAGAGGCATTACGAGAAGAGATTATGATTGACAATTTTTTAGACTAATGAAAAAACCTAATTCATAATATTTAAATTCGTAGAAATATAAAGCAAGATAAATATAAACAAAATCTCACCTAGAAACATTGTAGTAAAATTGGAGTAAACAGAGAGAAAGAGAGAAAACTTTTAACAGTCTGATTTTAGAATGGCAGAATACCAACAAAGGAGCGAAGAAACTGACAACTGACTCCCAAAAGCAACAACAGCGAAAACAAAAACAGAAAAAAAATAGAATGATAACTTTAGTTAGCTTAAAGGTAATTGCCAACCTAGAAATCCGCAGTCAACAAAATATCACTTAAAAATAAAGAAAACATAAACAATTTTTCAAACAAAAAATAAGAGCTCCATTAGTAGATCTGAAGTACAACTAAACCTATTCTAAAGTATATACTCCAGGAAAATAAAAAGAAGAAACGAAGAACAAGGAAAGTAGTAAACATATGAGTAAATCTAAATAAATATTTCTTGTCTAATACAATAATAACCCCATGTAGGATTTTAACAATATAGAATTAAAACACAGCAACAGGAGCATAGAAATTTGCACGTGGGGAAACTAATTAAATTCTTCTAACACATGATGGAAGATAAGTTTGGAAGGACTATTGGGGCCATATTATTAGGAAGATTAAATGTCAAAATAAGGAATTAAGGCTTCAATGAAGAGACAATAGATTAGGCATTTAATGACACAATGAGAATAATATTAAGATGAGCTTAATCTTTTGTTCAAGTGGTTTAGAGGACAGAAATACAAGAGAGAGAGAGGCTAGCACAGAAAACTAGGTGTGAAATAATAAGTACCATAACTATGGGTTGGGGACAGTGGAAACAAAAAGGCATAGGGATAACATGAGAGTAATTGGAAAAAGAAGAACAGATGGAACTTCGTAACTGATTGGGTGTTAAAAAACAGGTCAGAAAAAATTTTTTGCAGAAACAGTAGCAAAGTGGTGGACTTATTTCAAGATCTAGTAAGTTTAGGTGAAACAACCAACTGGGGCTATCCAGTATGGAGTTTAAGATTAAAGGAGTTTGGAGATATATTAGACCTGCCTGGATAAAGATTTGGGATTCAGGCACATTTTGGCATTTTAAGCAGTGTGAGAGAGTACATGCAGAGAAGAAATCAGAGAGCCAACAACTGAACCAAAGCCCAAATGTTTGGGAAATAAGATTATGAAAGTGATCCAACAAAGAAGATAGAAGAGGAAAAAGAAAGTGGTGGTGAGAGAGGTAGGAAAATACCAGGGCAATGTAGTGTCATGGAAACCAAGAGAATAAAATTTCAAAAAGGAGAGGATGATCTAAATTAAGACTTATAGGCAACTAGAGATGCAGAAAAATGAAATCAGAGGAGAGGTCCTTGAAACATTGTCTGTTCTCTTCTTACTTTCTCATCAGCTTTAACTTATTGAAGAGGTGAAAGTCCCTTTTGAAATTCAAAGAAAACAAAAAATCAATTAAAGATAATTTGCAGGTCATTTGTATTTACAGTCTAAATCCAGCCTTCTCCAAGACTTTTGTGGTGGGACACAATTATACTCGTCCACCAAAACAACAGGAAGTTACTGCTGAAATTAGAAGATGCAGAAGGCTTCCAAGAGCTCCTCTATAGTCTACGAGGAGAGGCAAAAGGAGGGAAGAATCACGTCAGCATTTCAGGCAGTGAGTTAAAGTATGGGACGTTCCTTTCTTCCTTCCTTCCCTCCCTCCCTCCCTCCCTCCTTCCCTCCCTCCTTCCTTCCTTCTCTCCTTCCTTCCTTCCTTCCTTCCTTCCATCTTTTCTTTCAGTTGACAAAAATAATTGCGTATACTTATTGGGCATAACATGATGTTTTGAAATATGTATATATTATGAAATGGCTAAATTAAATAACATGCATTACCTCACATACTTATCATTTTTGTGGTGAGAACACTTAAAATTTACTCTCTTAGTGATTTTCAACAATACAATATATTGCTGTTAACTAGAGTCAAAATGTTGTACAATAGATCTTTTGAATTTTGCCTACTTAGCTGAAATGATACCCTGCAATATTTGTCTTCTGTGCCTGGTTTATTTCCCTTAATATAATGCCCTCCAAGTTTACCCATGTTGTCACAACTGTCAGGGTTTCCTTCTTTTAATAAGGCTGAATAGTATTCCATTGTGCAGCTATACCACATTTTCTTTACCTATTCATTTGTTGGTATACACTTAGGTGGATTCCATATCTTGACTATAATGAATAATGGTGCAATGAACATGGGAATGCAGATATTTCTTTGATAAACTGATAAATTTTTCATATATACTCAGTAGTGGGATTGATGAGTCATATAGTAGTTTTATTTGTAATATCTTTAAGAATTGTAATATCTTTAGTGTTTTCCAAAATGATGGCACCAATCTACATTCCCCTCAACAGTATAAAAGTGTTCCTTCCCTTTTCTCCATAGCTTTGCCAACATTTATTTCTTGTCCTTTCGACACATCTAATCTCACTGTAGTTTTAATTGTCATTTCCCTGGTGATTAGTGATGTTGAACATGATTTTATATATCTGCTGACCATTCATATGTATTTGTTTGAGAATGGCTATGCAGATCCTTTGCCCATTTGATTCCTTTTTTATTTCGATAGTTTTTGGGGAACAAGTGGTGTTTGCTTGCATGAAAAAGTTCTTTAGGGATTTCTGAGATTTTGGTGAACCTGTCACCCAAGCAGTGTATACTGTATGCAATGTGTAGTCTTTCATCCCTCACACCACTCCCACCCTTCCCCAACAAGTCCCCAAAATGCATTATATCATTCTTATGCCTTTCCATCCTCATAGCCTAACTTCCACTTATGAGTGAGAATATACAATTTGATTTTCCATTACTGAGTTACTTCATTTAGAATAGTGGTCTCCAAACTCAGAGATCCAAGATGGCCGATTAGCAACAGCTCAGGAATGTAGCTCCCAGTGAAAGCACAGAGAACGAGTGGACGCCGCACTTTCCGACGAATTTTTGTTGCCCACAGACCGGGAGATTCCCGGCAGAGGAGCCACACGGGGGTCGCCAGCGCGACTCGTTTGGCCGGCACGGCTGTTTTGCCGGCGCTCCAGTGCGGCGCTTCCCGGTGCGGAGTGTACGGGACGGACGGGCTTGGCTGGTCC
This sequence comes from Cheracebus regulus, assembly GCA_963574635.1. NCBI lineage: Eukaryota > Metazoa > Chordata > Mammalia > Primates > Pitheciidae > Cheracebus > Cheracebus regulus. Next base: position 21,318 of record CAUYQU010023900.1, read on the forward strand.
CATCCCCACAAGGAAAACAGCAATTGGAAGCGCTGCAGACAGAGTCTCACAGCAAGCACAGCGAACCCGGGAAGGTCCGGCTCTGTGGAGAAGGGGCGTCCGCCAAAGGAAAACTAAGAAACAGAAAAACTTCATCACCGGACAGAGAGAGATCCAAGATGGCCGCGTAGCAGCAGCTCAGGATTGTAGCTCCCAGTGAAAGCGCAGAGAGTGAGTGGATGCCGCAATTGCAGACGAATTTTTGATGCCCACAGACTGGGAGATTCCCGGAGATGGAGCCACACGGGTCGCCAGCGCAATTCTTTTGGCCGTCGCGGCGCTTCTCGGTG
>CAUYQU010023903.1:0-34338 GCA_963574635.1 Cheracebus regulus
TCTGTGGTTCTCTAACATCACATCCACACATAAATTCTGCTGTGCAGTGTCTAGGCATCACCACTCCTCCAGAGAGGATTCTATGGCCACATCCCTAAATGTCAACACTCCCTGAAAAACATACACCCACATGCATATTTACCAAGTGCCCATGAGCAGAATTTTTAATTTGATTCAAGGTAAATCAAGAATAAAGAGAACTGGTTGTTACTTAAGGAGTGACTGACAACATCTGATAAGTAACTTTCAACCCAGAAATATTCTCTAATGTATTCTCTAACTCTGAGAAAAGAGAAGTGACATAAGACCTACAAGACAGACATATAGATGGTACTTTTCTGGACAATGAAATATAAAACTGAGGGCACAAACACTAACATGTACATTTTTGAGTGCTATCTTTACATCATACAGAATGAGGTGGGTAAATTTTTCAGATGAAAAAGACATACTGAGTTAGAAAGTACTGCTCAAACTTTAACGTGTACAGTAAACTGGAGATCTTATTAATGCAGATTATTTTTCCAAAAAATCTGGAATAAAATCTGAGTCTCTAACAAGCTCACTACTAATGCCAATATGTTTTTGGCAAAGAAAACTGTTTTGTCAAACATCCAGTATGTGCAAGAGCCTGGGTATTTTTTCAGTGTTTCTGGCCTGTAAACAAAGATGAGAGCTTTCATTTTCCAAAGACAGATAAATGCAAAGAAAACCTAAGAAAGGGTAGCTGCCAGATTAAAAGTGATTGTTTATCCACATTAGCTGCATAAAGATACTTAATAATGAAGAGAAAAATAATTAAGTCTATTAAAAAAATCTGTCACAAAGCTCATTAACCAAGTGAGTTATTAACATCAACTGCCTGAAGACAAATTTCTACGATGTGCTGAGGCAAATCAATTCTATGGTGTGCAGAAGGTCACAGCATCACTGCCCCCCTCAAAAGTAAATTATAGTCTAAATTTAATGATAAAGAAACATCAGTTTGGCTGCACACGGTGGCTCACGCCAATAATCTGAGCACTTTGGGAGGCCGAGGCAGGCAAATCACGAGGTCAAGAGATCAAGAGCATCCTGGCCAACATGGTGAAACCCTATCTCCATTAAAAATACAAAAATCACAAGCATTTCTATAAGCCAAGAATGAACAATCAGAGAGCCAAATCATACATGAACTTCACAACTGCTACAAAAAGAATAAAATACCTAGAAATACATCTAACAAGAAATGAAAAGTCCCTCTTCAAAGAGAATTACAAACCCCACTGCTCAAGGAAGTAAGAGAGCACACAATCAAATGGAAAACCATTCCATTTTTATGGACAGAATCAACATCAGGCCAGGTATGGAGGCTCACACCTGTAAACCCAGCACTTTGGAAGGCCAAGGTGGGTGGATCATCTAAGGTCAGGAGTTTGAGACTAGCCTAACCAACATGGAGAAACCCTGACCAACCTGGAGAAATCCTGTCTCTATTACAAATACAAAATTAGCCGGGTATGGTGGTGCATGCCTATAATCCCAACTACTGAGAAGGCTGAGGCAGGAGAATTACTTAAAACCAGAAAGTGGAGGCTCCAGTTAGCTGAGATCAAGCCACTGCACTACAGCCTGGGCAACAGGGCGAGACTCCATCCCCAAACACCATGGAAAAGAAAATAAAGAAATATAAATAATAATAACAACTCTTCTGTTCATAAATATCCCTTCATGTAAAAACATCAGAAGTCACAAAAATATTAAGAAAGTGAGGGTCAGGTGCTGTGGTTCATGCGTGTAATCCCAACACTTTGGGAGGCCGAGGCAGGTGGATCACCTGAGGTTGGAAGTTTGAGACCAGCCTGAACGTGGAAAACCCCATATCTACTAAAATAAAAATACAAAATTAGCCAGCCATGGTGGTGCATGCCTGTAATTCCAGCTACTCAGCAGGCTGAGGAAGGAGAATCGCTTGAATCCAGGGGACAGAGGTTGTAGTGAGCTGAGATCATGCCATTGCACTCCAACCTGGGCAATAAGAAAAAAATTCTGTCTCAAAAAAGTTAAAAGTAAAAAGAAAGAGGTCAAAATAAAGCCCAAGTTTTTGTGCACACATCTATTTATTGCACTTAGTATATAATGCATAATTCAACCTTTTATCCAGTTGCTAGTAATCCAAAAGTTTCTGGATTGTAGGGACCATGTCTGCTTTACCTATTTTTCTAATGACTATATGAAATGAAAGCAATTGGTTGATGTGTCTGAGTCTCCTGACCTCCTTCTTGTTTTTCACTCAAGTACAAGGAAACCGGAGAAACTCTCATCTGGCACCAACCAAAAACATCTCTTGTATGAGATGAGAAATAAACACAGAATGAGTCATTTATCTTAGACTGAGACAGAAGCAGAATTAACCACTCTTGTCAGCCTAATGAAATTCTGCTCTGGGCATTCTCAAATAACTCAAAGATGCCTAGATGATTGTGAATTGTGATAGGATTCCCAGTGACCCTGTGCTGGTGGCCCAATGATAAGTCAGGGAGGAGAGAGTAAGGTTGATTCTTTTTTTTTTTTTTGAGATGGAGTCTCACTCTGTTGCCCAGGCTAGAGTGCAGTGACGCAATATTGGCTACCTGCAAACTCTGCCTCCTGGGTTCAAGTGATTTTCCTGCCTGAGCCTCCCAGGTAGCTGGAACTACAAGCACACACCACCACACAGGGCTAATGTTTGTATTTTTAGCAGAGATACAGTTTCACTATCTTGGCCAGACTGCTCTTGAACTCCTGACCTCAGGTGATCCACCCACCTCGACCTCCCAAAGTGCTGGGATTACAGGCATGAGTCACCATGCTCAGCCGATTCAGGCTGATTCTAAATAAAAAATGAAGCTGCTTTGGTGGAGCTCCAGAACCTGGATTACCTGTCCCTAAGAGGTCGCTCTTGGGTAAGAGGAAAGACAAGAATACTCTACCCCAGTATCACATTTTTACACATAGGTACAGTTGTGGTTATGGCTCTGGATACTTCATAGTCTTGATCTTTCACTTCTAAGATGGTCATTTACACTTACAGATTCTGCCATCAGATTCTACTTACCCTGGGATCCTCTCACAGAACTGCAGTAGGTCACTGAACAAGACCTGAAAAGCTCAAAGGGCTGTACTCTCAAAGGAGGACTTTAAGATGTCAGTGTTGACATCTTACAGTGCACAAAATGCCTCCTCTTAGTTTTCTGTATATTTTCAATCCAAAGTCTGCCTTGTCTTGTAAATCTGAGGCAGACGACAAAACTTATGGAAAGATTCTAGGTGAGATCAACCTCGCTCTGCATTTTTGGGTGTTACAGCAAGTACAATCAAAAGAGAGACTTCCTCACATCATGTCTCTGGGTGACAGAGCAAGACTCTGTTTTATTTGTTTGTTTCTTTTTGTTTTTTAAATAATGGATTTGTAAAAGTAAAAAAAGAGACAACAGAGTAAACTGATAAAAAGTTGTTTCTCGGCCAGGGACAGTGGCTCACACCTGTAATCCCGGCACTTTGGAAGGCCACATTGGGTGGATCACCTGAGGTCAGAAGTTCAAGACAAGCCTGGCCAACATGTATTTTCTACTTAAAATACAAAAATTAGCAAGGAGTGGTGGCAGGCTCCTGTAATCCCAGCTACGTGGGAGGCTGAGACAGGAGAATTGCTTGAACCTTGGATGCGGAGGTTGCAGTGAGCCAAGATCACCATTGCACTCTAGCCTGGGAGACAAGAGTGAGACATTATATCAGAAAAAAAAAGGAAAAATGTTAAGCACGGTGGCTCATGCCTGTAATCCCACCACTTTGGAAGGCCATGGTGGGCAGATAAACTGAGTCTGGGAGATCAACAAAAAATTGCTCTCTAACCCCTCAAAGTAAACAGCTACTATCAGCATTAAAAACACTAATTACCAGCCTGACCAACATGAAGAAACCCTGTTACAACTAAAAATACTAAACTAGCTGCGCATGGTGGAGTATGCCTCTAATCCCAGCTTCTTGGGAGACTGAGAATCACTTGAACACAGGAGGCAGAGGTTTCGATTAGTTGAGATCCTGCTATTGCAGTCCAGCTTTGGCAACAAAAGAAAAAGAAACAGGGAGGGAGGCAGGGAGGGAAAAAAGGAAAGGAGGGAGGGACGGAGGGAGAGAGGGAAGGAAGGGAAGAAGAAAACAGAACTAACTGTATGATTACAAAATGAAATGACTGTAAAATGTATCATAGTCAATCTCCTTAAAAGACTGCAAAGACAGAAAGATGGTCATGATAATTAGTTCAAAAGTAGAAAAACAGAGAGAACCATGTCATATATAGTTTATTGTAAATTCACCTCACAACTGGGGAGGCCATCCATGCATGCCAATTAATTATATTTAATAACAAAATAAACTTTTCACATCTTCGTGACTGAGGCTAGTTTTATAATTAGAAGCCCAGTGCCTGCCAAAGGTAGGCTTTCACTTTTCTTCAAAAATGGTTGATTAGGGTGCTATCTTCCTGTCTATGTACATTTTAAAGCAATGGCTCTCTACTGAGCACTGGGCTCTAGCACTCCTGTTAGCCCTACCCTGGAAGTTAGTGTATTCTCTTGACCCCTACCATCTGCAATTGAGGCACATTCCACAGCACAGAACTCACAGCTAACAACTCACAACTTATGAGAACCCCAATTGCCACAACTGCACTCCAGTGCCACATCAGACAGTGAAGCATGAGCTGCAGGAGGACAGCCTGCAGGCCTCCTGGGTAGATTTGCACTTTCACAAAAATGAAAATGGGACCCAGTGTCTCAGCCTCAGTTTCTATTTATAATGGTGATGAAAAAAATACTGCTGGATTTCAAGTAGTGGTCCAGATAGAGATAGCTCCAAAAATTCTCACTGTGACAGCTCACCTTATTCACAGACACATAGGGAAACTAATAGGTCTAAAGGGAACCTAAAGCATTGGAGATAAAAACAGCTCTTGGCCGGGGAAGGTGGCTCACGCCTATAATCCCAGCACTTTGGGAGGCTGAGGTGAGAGAATCACTTGACGTCAGGAGTTCAAGACCAGCCTGGACAACATGGCAACAACCCTGTCTTTATTTTAAAAAATATGAAAATTAGCAGGGCATGGTGGTAAGCACCTGTAATCCCAGCTACTGGAAAGGCTGATGCAGGAGAATCACTTGAGCCTGGGAGCTGGAGGTTACAGTGAGCCAAGACTGTGCCAATGCACTCCAGGGTGGATGAAAAACAACTCTCATTGAGAAAGATTATAGTGAGAGAAAAAAAATTAAAAGCATCTTAGGAAAAAATCAGATTAGATATAAGAGTGATCACTTCAGCCAGAAAGTATATCTCTACAAAAAAATTGCTCTCTAACCACTCAAAGTAAACAGCTACTATCAGCATTAAAAACATTAATGTGCCAGGCTCAGTGGCTCACACCTGTAATCCCAGCACTTTAGGAGGCCAAAGTGGGTGGATCACTGGAGATCAGCGGTTTGAGGCCACCCTGGCCAACAAAGTGAGACCTCATCTCTAAGAAAAATACAAAAATAATTAACCAGGCTTGGTGACAAGTGCCTGTAATCTCAGCTACTCGGGAGGCTGAGATAGGAGAATCACTTGAACCAGGGAGGCAGAAGTTGCAGTGAGTTGAGATCACACCAGTAAACTCCAGCCTGGAGATTTTTAACAAAAAACATTAACATTCTTAAGAAAGGGGGCATATTCTCAGAAGACTTTTGTAAGGTTTCTCTTTCAAGTCTGCTTCTCTCTTGTCTTCTAGCCACTGAATGGGGAATCTGTGTTGGAATGCATCTCATAATTTCCACCAGCACCTTTTGTTTGTTAAGAAAATTTTTGTGGTTTTCTTGTATCACAAGGCATTGAAACATCTGAATAAATCAATGTCTGTGCAGTGAGGCAGCTGCTTTCTCCTTCACATCTTTGGATTACTAGAGCAAACTGTCAGTAAATTTGTAAAAAGAAAAGAACAACTTTTACATTAGTTAAGTGTTTCCAAGGCATGCACTTCCACCAGCACTTTCTGATGAATAATTAAAATCTGACTCTGTTTATATAGCGAAACATATTAGAGCTTGCAACATAGCTAACTGAAGAGCTTTTGTTGTTTTTAAGTGGCCACATAACCTATCATTTATTTGTCCTGTAATAATAGCAGTATTCCAGCCTAGGTGTGGTGGCTCATGCCTGTAATCCCGGCACTTTCAGAGGCTGAGGGAGGCAGATCATCTGAAGTCAGGAGTTTGAGACCAGCCTGGCCAACATGGTGAAACCCAATCTCTACTAAAAATACAAAAATTAGCTAGGCATGATGGTGGGTGCCTGTAATCACAGCTACTCTAGAGGCTGAGGCAAGAAAATTGTTTGAACCCAGAAAGCAGAGGTTGCAGTGAGCTGAGATCATGCCACTGCCCTTCAGCCTGGGAGACAGAGTGAGACTCTGTTAAATTAATATGCATGCCACACTAATATCTACTGTAATAATTTGGAAGTAATTTTTTAATGTTAGATATAAATATCTAAGTGTTAATAATTTTAATGTACTATTCATAATGTATGTTGAAGAATTGTAACTATAATACAGTTAAAACACTTTGTATTTTAAAAGTATGAGTAATGATATTAAAATAACTAACAAATTTATTAAAAGTAAATATTGTTGCCAAATATTCCTACTATCATAGAATATACTGTTTAATTTATACAAATGCAGGTTGTCTAAAAACACTACACATAGCTATGCTAACTGTTCTAAAGAAATAAAAAAAAAAAGGATCGAGATCCAAGATGGCCGATTAGGAGCAACTCAGGATTGCAGCTCCCAGTGAAAGTGCATAGGCTGCTGCAGGTGATCCCCAGGAAGCAGGGCCTGGAGTGGAACTCAGCAGCCTACAGCAGAAGGGCCAGACTGTTAGAAGGAAAACTAAGAAACAGAAATAACTACATCATCAACAAACTAGACATCCACTCAGAGGCCCAATCTGAAAGTCAGCAACTACAGAGATGACAACAGGATAAATACACAAAGATGGGAAGAAACCAGCGCAAAAAGATTAAAAACACCCGAAACCTGAACACGTCTCCTACAACAAGGGATCGCAAATCCTCACCAGCAAGGGAACAAGGCTGGACGGAGACTGAGTGTGATGAAATGACTGAATCAGGCTTCAGAAGGTGGGTAATAAGAAACTTCTGTGAGCTAAAATAACATGTTCTAACCCAAAGCAAAGAAACTAAGAACATCGAAAAAAGAATTGATGAAATGCTAATGAGAATGGACAACTTAGAGAGGAGTATAAGTGAATTGATGGAGCTGAAAAACGCAACATGAGAACTTCGTGAAGCATGCACAAGTTTCAACAGCTGAATTGATGAAGCAGAAGAAAGGATATCAGAGACCGAAGATCAACTCAATGAAATAAATTGAGAAGGCAGGATTAGAGAAAAAAGGGTAAAAAGGAATGCTGAATGTGACAAAGAGAATGAATCCAAGCTGGAAAATACTCTTCAGGATATTATCCAGGAAAACTTCCCCAACCTAGCAAGGCAGGCCAATATTCAAGGACAGGAAATACAGAGAACACCACAAAGATATTCCTCAAGAAGAGCAACTCAAAGTCACATAATCATCAGATTTATCAGGGTTGAAATGAAGGAGAAAATGCTAAGGGCAGCCAGAGAGAAAGGTCAAGTTACCCACAAAGGGAAGCCCATGAAACTCACAGCAGATCTCTCAGCAGAAACCCTACAAGCCAGAAGAGAGTGGGGACCAATATTCAACATCCTTAAAGAAAAGAACTTTCAATCCAGAATTTCATATCCAGGCAAACTAAGCTTCATAAGTGAAGGAAAAATAAAATCATTTATGAACAAGCAAGTACTCAGAGAGTTCATCACCACCAGGCCTGCTTTAAAAGAGCTCTTGAAAGAGGCATTACACATAGAAAGGAACAACCAGTACCAGCCACTCCAAAAACATACCAAATTGTAAAGAGCATCAACACAATGAAGAATCTGCATCAATTAATGGACAAAACAGCCAGCTAGAATCAAAATGGCAGGATCAAATTCACACATAACAATATTAACCTTAAATGTAAATGGACTAAATGCCCCAATCAAAAGACACAAACTGGCAAATTGAAAAAAAATCCAAAACCCATCGGTGTGCTGTATCCAGGAAACCCATCTCACATGCAAGGATGCAGAAAGGCTCAAAAGAAAGAGATGGAGGAAGATTTACCAAGAAAATGGAGTGCAAAAAAAAGCAGGAGTTGCAATTCTCGCCTCTGATAAAATAGACTTTAAAGCAACAAAGATCAAAAGAGACAAAGAAGGACATTACATATGGTAAAAGGATCGATGCAACAAGAATAGCTAACGATCCTAAATATATACACACCCAATACAAGATCACCCAGATACATAAGGCAAGTCCTTAATGACTTACAAAGAGACTTAGACTCCCACACAGTAATAGTGGGAGACTTTAACACCCCATTGTCAATATTAGACAGATCAACCAGACAGAAAATTAACAAGGATATCCAGGACTTGAACTCAGACCTGGAACAAGCAAACCTAATCGACATTTACAGAACTCTCCACCCCAAATCCACAGAATATAACTTCTTCTCAGCACCATATCACACCTACTCTAAAATTGACCACATAATTGGAAGTAAATCACTCCTCAGCAAATGCAAAAGAACGGAAATCATAACAGTCTCTCAGACCAAAGTGCAATCAAATTAGAACTCAGAATTCAGAAACTAACTCAGAACCACACAGCTTTATGGAAACTGAACAACTGGCTCATGAATGTTGACTGGATAAACATTGAAATTAAGGAAGAAATAAAGATGTTCTTCAAAAACAACGAGAACAAAGACACAACATACCAGAATCTGGGACACATTTAAAGCAGTCTCTAGAGGAAAATATATAGCAATAAGTGTCCACATGAGAAGCAAGGAGAGATCTAAAATTGACACACTATCATCAAAATTGAAAGAGCTAGAGGAGCGTGATCAAAAAAACTCAAAACCTATCAGAAGACAAGAAATAACTAAGATCAGAGCCGAACTGAAGGAGATAGAGACACAAAAAACCCTTCAAAAAATCAATAAATTCAGGAGCTGGTTTTTCAGAAAGTTCAACAAAATAGACTACTAGCCAGATTAATAAAAAAGAAAAGAGAGAATAACCAAATAGATGCAATAAAAAATGATAAAGAGGATATCACCAGTGATTCCACAGAAATTCAAACCATCATCAGAGATTGTTACAAACAACTCTATGCACATAAACTAGTAAACCTGGAAGAAATGGATAAATTCCTGGACACTTGCCTCCTCCCAAGCCTAAACCAGGAAGAATTTGAAACCCTGAATAGACCAATAACAAGGTCTGAAGTCGAGGCAGCAATTAAGAGCCTACCACCCAAAAAAAGCCCAGGTCCAGAGGGTTCACAGTCAAATTCTACCAAACATACAAAGAGGGGCTGGTACCATTCCTTCTAAAACTATTCCAAATAATCCAAAAAGAGGGAATCCTTCCCAGATCATTTTATGAGACCAACATCATCCTGATGTGTGTACTTTTAAACAAGATACTACCCTTGTTTGATAATGCTTGCCACTGAAAATATTCAAAATATTTTTCCATGGATGAATTTCCTGATCACTAATGATTTTTGTGATAGAGAAAATATCTTAGCTTCAATATTTATTTGGAGACAATGTAACCAAGTGTTTCAGAGCACAAGTTTTAGAACCAGACAAAGCAAGTTCAAATTGTTGTCCTGACACTTGCCCAAGTTACCCAGTCTAAAACTTTTCCTCATCTTGGTGGAGATACAAATGTTAACACACAGGTTTGCTTCGGAGGATTAACTGAGACAACGAATATAAAATGCTGATGAGCCCAGTTTCTAGCACACGGTAGATATACCACAAATGGCAGATAGTGATACCAATGACCAATTATTTCATTGAAGTTTTATTCGTTTTAATTTGTTTTTTATTTGTTTGAGATGGAGTCTCCCTGTGTCAGCCAGACTGGAGTGCAGTGGCGTGATCTGGGCTCACTGCAACCTCCGCCTCCAAGGTTCAAGTGATTCTCTTGCCTCAGCCTCCCGTGTATCTAGGATTACAGGCATGCACCATCACGCTCAGCTAATTTTTGTATTTTTAGTAGTGACTGGGTTTCACCATATTGGCCAGGCTGGTCTCAAACTCCTGACCTCATTCATGATACACCCGCCTCAGCTTCCCAAAGTGCTGTGGTTACAGGCGTGAGCCAATGCACCCAGAATTTAATGGATACTTTTCATTGATTTCATTGAGTTTTTCAGACAATATCATCATGTACTAATAAAAATCACTTCACTCTGCTTTTACTAGTTAGTAATGTTTCAGTTATTTTCCTTATCTTACTGTATTGGCTAGAACTTCTAGAATAAACAAGGAGAAATAATGGCGATCAGAGAAGTCTTTGTCTTAGCTTTACTTTAATGAAGGTACTGCATTGAAACAAACAGTACAACAGGAAAGACATTACAAATGACCCAAAGTCTCACTTCTCACCTATCCCATCCCCTGCATCACATCAAAGGAAAACACTATCCTGAATTTGGTGTTTATATCTTACTTTTTAAAAATTTATTTTTATGAGAGTTTTTTTTTCTTGCACTGCTTCAAAAGAGCTTTTGCATATATGTTCAGTTTTGCTTGTCTTTGAGCTAGTATCATACTCCATGTAGTTTCTCCCAGTTACTCAAGACTCTCAATATTAAATTGCTAATAGTAATCCATGTCATTGCTTCCAGCATTTGCTTATTAATTTTTACTGCTATATTATATTCTTTTGTATAAACACAATTTATTCATTCTACTTTCAAGAGACTTTCGGATTGCTTATACTTTTTACCATTAACAATGTGGCTATGAACGTTTTTGTATCTTTTCTCCTGGTGCAAGAGTTATTCTGATGATTTCTAGCAACATGAAACTGAGCATGTTTCCCCACTTTTTCTTTATATGTTTATCATATTATTTTGTTTCCCCTGTGTAATGCTTCTTAATGTCTTTTTCCCATTTTTCTACTGGGTCCTCTGCCTTTTTCTTATTCATTTATGAAAGTTTTTCATAAAACTGGACACTACACCAACCCTTTGGCACTTATGTAAGTTACAAATACATTCTACCAGCTTGTGGCTTGTCTTTTCACTTCATCTAAGGCAAAGTTTTGGTTTTTTCATGGATTGAGGATACTGTTGTATAATGTAACTGCTTTATGATTGATGCTTTTTGTATCTTACATAAGAAATACTTTCCAATCCTGAGAACATATTTTTTCACATTTTCTTCAAAAGGTTTTAGATCGTCTGGGCACTGTGGCTCACGCCTGTAATCCTGACACTTTGGGAGGCCGAGATGGACTGATCACCTGAGGTCAGGAGTTTGAGACCAGTCTGACCAACATGGAGAAACCCTGTCTCTACTAAAAATACAAAACTAGCTGGATGTAGTGGAGCATGCCTGTAATCCCAGCTACTTGGGAGGTTGAGGCAGGAGAATCACTTGAACCTGGGAGGTGGAGGTTACAGTGAGCGAAGATCACACCATGGCACTCCAGCCTGGGCAACAAGAGCGAAACTCTATCTCAAAAAAAAAAAAAAAAGGTTTTAAATGTTTTCCCTTCTTAAGTCTTTAATTCACCTGAAATTAATTTTTCTATATGGTGTGAAGTAAGTGTCCTATTTTACTTTCTGTATAGTTAACCAATTTTCCTAGTACCGTTTATGGAATAATCTATCCTTTTCCCACTGGAATCACAGTATAACCTCTAACATACATCAAGTTTCCATATATAATGAGTCTGATTTTTGGCTCTTGATTCTGTTTTGCTGTCAGTTTATTTAATCCTACACCAGTGGCTCACCCTGCAGTCATATAGCTTTTAATAAATTCTGCTCACTAAAAGGGCAAGTCTCACCCTTTCTTCCCAACCTTGATCTTCAGGAGTGTTTATCAAGTTCCTCTAAAAATCTTGTTGGGATCTACACTGCAATTTGTTCTGAATGTATAGATCAATTTGAGAATAAATTACTTTTTTTTAAATATTGAGTTTTCCTGTCTATTGAAATAGTGTATCTCTGAATTTATGTAAATCTCCTTTAATATAATATCATTATCTTATTACATGTATTCCTAAGCACTTTGTTTTGTGGATTCTGTCAATATCACATATTTTTATATTATATTCTCTCAACCATTTGTTACTAATTGACGTAGACATAGTTAATTGACCCTCAGTTTTTATTACCACCCTTTTCTAGAGTCACCAACTGGATTGCCACTGTCATTCCCAGCAGAGGATGGACAGCTGAAATCTACATTTTGCAGATTCTCCTGAAGTTAGTTTTATCCTTATGAATTAGTTTCCACAGATTATATACATTTATGGGAAATTTGTAAGGCAAAAGTAAGGCAGAAATCAGCTGGGCATGGTGGCTCACCCTGTAATCCCAGCACTTCGGGAGGCGGAGGTGGGCAGATCAGTTGAGGCCAGGAGTTCGAGACCAGTCTGCCCCACATGGTGAACCCCTATCTCTACTAAAAATAGAAAAAAATTAGCTGGGCATAATGGTGCATACCTGTAATCTCAACTACTCGAGAGGCTGAGGCATGAGAATTGCTTGAACCCAGGAGGTGGAGGTTGCAGTGAGCCGAGATTGCCACTGCACTCCAGCCTGAGTGACAGTGAGACCCTGTTTTAAAAAGAAAAAAGTAAGGCAGAAATCACTTTTGTGTTGCTTCAGTGGTTTTCAGCAAATAGGCAAGGTCACTGAGGTATGAAATTTGCCTGAAGCCCTGTTCTAGGATCCAGTCATATTTCACAGGTGTTGAGTTTGAGAGGCAACCGAAGAAGTGGTTTTCTGATTTCAGAGTCCTGAACTGCAGCTTTAGTGATTGCTAGAGTCTCTATGTTTGTGTCCTCCCTACATTAGTAAGTTGGAACCTAATCAGCAATGTGGTGGTGTTAGGAGATGGGGTCTTTAGGAGATGATTATTTCATGCGAGTGGAGCCCTCACAAATTGGATTAATGTCATTAAAGGAGCCTCCAGAGCACCTCCCTGCCTTTTCCACCACGTAAGGATGCAGGGCCTTCCGCAGGCACCAGATCTGCCGGAGCCTTGATCTTGGACTTCCCAGCCATGAGACAGACATTTCTATTGTTTATAAGCAGTTTGTCATATTTTGTTATGGCAGCCTGAACAGACTAAGACAGTGCCATATCCCTAAATGACATTGGCAGTTACCTGATTCTCGAAATTACTTATTGTAGTCTTTTTGGAGGGTCACTTCTGTTTTTCTGAGATTCACACTGAAAAGCCCAGATCTCCTAATGATTTTATAAGCATCTAATCTCATCTATTAAATCTCTTTCTATTTAAATAACTTAGAGTGGTTTCTATTTCATATTTCCTGGCTGTTAACTAATATATAGGAATACAACTAATTTTTACGTATATATACATATATATATATATATATATTTTTTTTTTCTTTTGAGACAGGATCTTACTGTGTCACCCAGGCTGGAGGGCAGTGGAATGATCATGACTCACTGCAGCCTCGACTTCCCTGGGCTCAGGTGATCCTCCCACCTCAGGCTTCTGAGTAGTTGCCATTACAGGCTCTCACCACTACATCCGGCTAATTTTTTTTTTTTTTTTTTTTTTTTTTTTGTAGAGTGAGGTTTTTGCTATATTGCCCAGGCTGGTCTCCAACCCCTAGGCTCATGCAATCTGCCTGCCTTGGCTTCCCAAAGTGCTAAGATTACAAGCATGAGTCACTGCATCCAGTCTTTTTAAAAATTTTACTTGTTTATCTATACATTCTTTTGAATTTTCTATGTACATGACCACAGCATCCACTACCATTGACTATTCTATTTTTTAAAACCTTTGTATATATTTTTTCCAGTTAGAAGAGTTCAGTTCACGAGTAGAAAAAATCCTTGTATCTTTAATCTATGTTTCTTGCTATTCTGAACTGGCTAGTACTCCAGTAAAGAGCTGGTTGAAATACAATAAAAATTTATTTGCAAGTGTCTGTTTTAATCCCATTCTTAAAAGGAAAGTTTTTGGTATTTCACCATTAAGCGTGATATTTGCAGTAAAGTTATTATTTGTGAATAATCTTTATCAGTTTATGAAAGTTTGGTTTTATTCTTGACTCCATAAGAGTTATGTTTTAAATTATAGATGCATATTAAAATTCATTAAATGCTTTCTGTGTATTTATTGAAATATTCATCTGATTTTCTTCTTTATTCATTTAATAGATTACAATTATTTACTTTCTCATGTGAAAACAACCTTACATTCCTGGGATAAACTCACTTGGTCATGGTGTTATAAATCTGTTTATATATCGGCTAATATGTTAGAAGCTTTTCTGAGGTACAATTAACATAATAAGTTGCACATTTATCATTTAAATGTGCAATTCAATAAATTTTGATGTGTGCATACACTCATGAAACCATCAACCCAAACAAGATAATGAACATATTCATCACTCCAAAAAGTTTCTTTATGCCTCCTTTATAATCTCTTTCTCCCACCCTTCTCTTTTATCCCTAGGGAAGCACTAATCTGCTTTCTGTCACTATATATGGGTTTGAATTTCCTGGAGTTTCATATAAATGAAATGATAAAATATGCGCTCAGTTTTGCCTGACTTCTTTTACTCAGCATAATTATAATTATTTCCAGATTCATCTATGTTTTTATTGCCTGTATCAATAGTACATTCCTTCTTATTTTTGAGTAGTATTCCATTTTATAGTGATATCATCAATTGTTTAACCATTTGCTTGTTGATAGATATTTGGATTGTTTCTTCATTTTGGCCGTTATAAATAAAGCTTCTTGAACATTTGTGTACAAGTCTTGTTTTTTCTTTTTAATGGGATATCCAGATAAACATATGTATTCATTTCTAGAAGTATAATGACTGAATCATATGGTAGGTTTAGATTTAACTATTTAACATACAGTCAAACTGATTCTGAAAGTGAATTTCCCATTACATATTCCCACCATCATTGTATAAGAGATCCAGCTGTTTCTCATACTTGCCAACACTTGATATGATCAGTTTTTTTAAAAAATTCATCTATTGGAATAGCTATGTAATAGTATCTCATTGTGGTTGTATTTGCATTTCTCTAATGACTAATGACTGAGTATCTTTTCATGTGCTTATTTGCTTTCTGTATATCTTTTTTTGGCAAAATGTCTATTAAAATATTTTGCTCATTGTTTTATTGGGTTTTTAATTAGAATTCTTTGTAAGATGTATGATTTACAAATATTTTATCCCAATCTATGACTTTTCTTTTCATTCTCTTCACAATGCCTTCTGAAGAGTAGAAAATTTTAACTTTGAGTAAGCTCTATCTAATACTATTAAGTGTATTAGTCTATTCTTTAATGGATATTCTTTTGATGTCATAAGTAAGAAATAGTTGCCTAACCAGAGGCCATGAAGGTTTTCCCCTATGCTTTCTTCTAGAAATTTTGTAGTTTTGGAATTAATTTTATCTATGGTATAAGGTATGGATTGGATTGAAGTTTTGTTTGTTTTTTTGCATGTGGCTACCAAATGCTTCCAGCACTTGGTTGACAAATTACCATTTTTCTACTGTTTTATTCAAGAATTTTGCATTATGATTAAAACTGGCTGGTAACTTTTATATCTCACACTCCCTTTGCCATGTTTTAGTAGCAAGTTGTCCTAGTTCCATAAAATGAATATGGGAGTATTTCCTATTTTTCTGTTCTTTAGAACATTTTGCATAAGATTGGAACTACTTTTCTTTCTTGAATGTTTGACAGAGCTATCCACAAAAGCCATCTGAAGCTGGTTTTCTTTGTGGGAAACTTTTTTCACTGTAGATTTGAGTTCTTAATTGTGGAAAAATATGTTTTCCTAGGAATTTGTCCTTGTCTGTTATACTTTCAAATGCATTGGTATGCAGGAATGTTTATAATATTCCTTTTTTTGTTTGTTTGTTTTTTGTTTTTGTTTTTGTTTTGAGACAAGAGTTTCAATCTTATCGCCCAGGCTAGAGTGCAGTGGCGCAATCTTGGC
Source organism: Cheracebus regulus (assembly GCA_963574635.1). Classification (NCBI taxonomy): domain Eukaryota; kingdom Metazoa; phylum Chordata; class Mammalia; order Primates; family Pitheciidae; genus Cheracebus; species Cheracebus regulus. Next base: position 16,189 of record CAUYQU010023903.1, read on the forward strand.
TCACTGCAACCTCTGCCTCCCAGGTTCAAGTGATTCTCGTGCCTTGGCCTCCCGAGTAGCTGTGATTACAGGTATGCAGCACCCTGCCTGGCCAATTTTTGTATTTTTAGTAGAGATGGGGTTTCACCATGTTGGCCAGGATGGTCTCGAACCTCTGACTTCAGGTGGTCCAATGTCTCAGCCTCCAAAATTTCTTTATTGTTTTTTTAATGACTATAGCATCTATAATGATATCTCTTTTTGTATTTCTGTAGTAATTATTTTTACCTGCTCTATCTTTTTCTCAGTTAAACAGATACTTATAATTTTTATTAGTTACTTCAGAAAACTAACTTTTGGCCCTTTTAGTTTTCCCTCTTTATAATCATTTTATTTTATTGACTTATGCTCCAATAGTTAATATTCTTTCTCTTTAAATTGTATGAGCTTATTTTAACTTCTTGTTGATGATCAATTAATTTCAGCCTTCCTTCTTAGTACTAATTTATATGCATGTAAGGCTTAATTTTCTTTTAAGTACTACTGCTTGAGCTGGATCACAAAACTTTACCAATAGCATATTTAATGACATTCAGTTTAAAATATTTTCAAACTTCTATTATAATTCCCTTATTGATCTATGAATTATTTCAGGGGAAATTTTTAATTTTCCAACTGTATAAAAATTTTCATATTATATTAATGTTATTGGATTGTGGTCAGGGAACATGTTTGGATGGTTTCAATACATTCATATTTCTTGAGATTGGCTTCATGGCCCAATGTTTTTGTGTATGTTCTATGTGTGCTCCAAAAATATTAAATGGCTTGTTTGCAAATGTGTGTGAGTGTGTGTGTGTGTGTGTGTGTGTGTGTGCGTATGTGTGTCTGTATGTGGTTGAAATTTTCTTTGCACTATGCGAATCTTTCATTTATTGATTTGTTTTAAATGCCTGTTTGATCCAGATCCAAGAGAGGTTAGTAAACATCCCCATTAGTATTATGGGTTGTAATTTTCTCACTTCTGCTTTATACTTTTTGAGGCTATATTGATAGGTACATACAAATCTAAAATTGTTAAATGTTCTTGGTGAACTGATCTTTTACCATTATGAAGTGATCTTCATTATTTTTGGTAATGTTTTTGCTTTTAAAAATTATCTTGTCTAGGTACATTATCTTTCTTTTGGTTAGTATTTGCATGTCATATTGTTTACTTTTGCTTCAATCATTTTATAACTTTATATTTTAGATGTGTCTCTTTTTTATATTTTTAAAATTTTTTCCATAAGTCATTAGGGTACAGGTGGCATTTGGTTACATGAGTAAGTTCTTTAGTGGTTATTTGTGAGATTTTGGTGCACCCATCACCCAAGCAGTACACACTGCACCATATTTGTAGTCTTGTATCCCTCATTCCCCTTCCATTCTTCCCCCCAAGTCCCCAAAGTCCATTGTATCATTCTTATGCATTTGCATCCTCATAGCTTAGCTCCCACATGTCAATGAGAACACACGATGTTTGGTTTTCTATTCCTGAGTTACTTCACCTAGAATAATAGTCTCCACTTTCAGCCAGGTCACTGCAAATGCTGTTAATTCATTCTTTTTTATGGCTAAGTAGTATTCCATCATATATATATATATATATATATATATATATATATATATATATATCACAGTTTCTGATGGGCATTTGGGTTGGTTTCACAATTTTGCAATTGTGAATTGTGCTGCTATAAACATGCATGTGCACGTATCTTTTTTGAATAATGACTTCTTTTCCTCTGGGTATATATCCAGTAGTGGGATTGCTGGATCAAATGGTAGTTCTACTTTTAGTCCTTTAAGGAATCTCCACACTGTTTTAAACAGCAGCTGCACTAGTTTACATTCTCACCAGCAGTGTAGAAGTGTTCCCTGATTACTGCACCCACCCCAACATCTACCGCTTTTTGATTTTTTGATTACTGCCATTCTTGCAGGAGTAAAGTGGTATTGCATTATGGTTTTGATTTGCACTTCCTTGATCATTAGTGACGTTGAGCATTTTTTCATGTTTGTTGACCGTTTGTATATCTTCTTTTGAGGATTGTCTATTCATGTGCTTAGCCCACTTTTTGATGAGATTGGTTTTTTCTTATTGACTTGTTTGAGTTTGTTGTAGTCTCTAGATATTAGTCCTTTGTCAGATATATATACTGTGAAGATTTTCTCCCACTCTGCGGGTTGTCTGTTTATTCTGCTGACTGTTCCTTTTGCTGTACAAAATCTCTTTAGTTTAATTACTTCCCAGCTATTTATCTTTGTTTTTATTGCATTTGCTTTTGGGTTCTTGTTTATGAAATCTTTGCCTAAGCCAATATCCAGAAGAGTTTTTCCAATGTTATCTTCTAGAATTTTTATAGTTTCATGTCTTAGGTTTAAGTCCTTAATGCATCGAGTTGATTTTTGTATAAGGTGAGAGATGGGGATCCAGTTTCATTCTCCTACATGTGACTTGCCAATTATCCCAGCACAATTTGTTGAAAAGAGTGTCTTTTCCACACTTTATGTTTTTGTTTGCTTTGTCGAAGATCATTTGGCTGTAAGTATTTGGATTTATTTCTGGGTTCTCTATTCTGTTCCATTGGTCTATGTGCTATTTTTATACCAGTCCCACACTGTTTTGGTGACTATGGCCTTATACTACAGTTTGAAATCAGGTAGTGTGATGCCTCCAGATTTGTTCTTTTTGCTTAGTCTTGCTTTGACTATGCAGGCCCTTTTTTGGCTCCATATGAATTTTAGAGTTGCTTTTTTTCTAACTCTGTGAAGAATGATGGTGGTATTCTGATGGGGATTGAGTTGAACTGGTAGATTGCTTTTGGCAGTATAGTCACTTTCACAACATTGATTCTACTCATTCATGAGCATGAGATGTGTTTCCATTTGTTTGTGTCATCTACGATTTCCTTCAGCGGTGTTTTGTAGTTTTCATTGTAGAGGTCCTTCAACTCCTTTGTTAGGTATATTCCTAAGTTGTTTTTTTTGTTTGTTTGTTGTGTGTGTGTGTGTGTGTGTGTGTGTGTGTGTGTGTGTGTGTGTGTGTGTGTGTGTGTGTTTGTTTTGTTTTGTTTTTGCAGCTATTTTAAAAGGGGTTGATTTCTTGATTTGATTCTCTGCTTGGTCACTATCAGTGTATAAAAGAGCAACTGATTTGTGTACATTAATCTTGTATCCGGAAACTTTGCTGAATTCTTTTATCAGTTCTAGGAGCTTTCTGGAGGAGTATTTAGGGTTTTCAAGGTAAACAATCATTATCGTTGGCAAACAGGGACAGTTTGACTTCCTCTTGACCGATTTGGATACCCTTTGTTTCTTTCTCTTGCCTAATTGCTCTGGCTAAGACTTCCAGTACTATGTTGAAGAGGAGTGGTGAGAGTGAGCATCCTTGTCTTGTTCCTTTTCTGAGAGGGAATGCTTTCAACTTTTGCCCATTCAGTATTATGTTGGCTGCGGGTTTGTCATAGATGGATTTTATTTCATTAAAGTATATCTCTTGTATGCCAATTTTACTGAGGTTTTAATCATAAAGGAATATTTAATTTTGTCAAATGCTTTTTCTGCATCTATTGAAATAATCATGTGATTTTTTATTTTAATTCTATTTACGTGGTATATCACATCTATTGACTTGTGTATGTTAAACCATCCCTGCAACCTTGGTATGAAACCAGCTTGGTCATGGTGGATTATCTTTTTGATATGTTGTTGGATTCTGTTAGCTAATATTTTGCTAAGGATTTTAGCATCTATGCTCATAAAGGATGTTGGTCTGTAGTTTTCTTTCCTGGCTTTGGTATTAGGGTGATGTTGGCTTCATAGAATGAATTAAGGAGGGTTCCTTCTTCCTCTATCTTATGGAATAGTGTCAAAAGAATTGGTACCAATTCTTCTTTGAATGTCTGGTAGAATTCTGCTATAAATCCATCTGGTTCTGTACTTTTTTTTGGTTGGTAATTTTTAAATTATCATTTCAATCTTGATGCTTGTTATTCATCTGTTCAGGGTATCAAATCCTTCCTGAGTTATCCTAGGAGGGTTGTATGTTTCCACAAATTTATTCATCTCTTCTAGGTTTTCTAGTTTATGTGTGTAAAGGTGTTCATAGTAGCCTTGAATAATCTTTTGTATTTCAGTGGGTGTCAGTTGTAACATCTCCTGTTTAATTTCCTAGTGAGGTTATTTGGATTTTCTCTCTTCTTTTCTTGATTAATCTTGCTAATGGTCTATCAATTCTACTTATATTTTCAAAGAACAAGCTTTTTGTTTCATTTATCTTTTCTATTTGTTGTTGTTGCTGTTGTTGTTGTTTCAATTTCATTTAGTTCTGCTCTGATCTTGGTTATTTCCTTTCTTCTGCTGGATTTGGATTTGGTTTGTTCTTATTTCTCTAGTTCCTTGAGGTGTAACCTTAGATTGCTGTTTGTGTTCTTTCATACTTTTGATGTAGGGATTTATGGCTACAAACTTTCCTCTTAGCAATACCTTAGCTGTATCCTAGAGCTTTTCATATGTTGTATCATTATTGTCATTCACATTCAAGAATTTTTAAATTTCCATCTTGATTTCATTTTTGACCCCATGCTCATTCAGGAGCACATTATTTAATTTCCATGTATTTGCATGGTTTTGAAGGTTCCTTTTGGAGTTGATTTACAGTTTTATTCCACTGGTCTGAGAGAGTGCTTGATATAATTTCAATTTTCTTAAATTTATCGAGGCTTGTTTTATGGTCTATCTTGGAGAAAGTTCCATGTGCCTTTGAATAGAATCTATATTCTGTGATTGTTGGATGAAATGTTCTGTATATATCTGTTAAGTCCATTTGTTTCAAGGTATAGTTTAAATCCATTGTTTTTTTCTTTTTTTGTTTGTTTGTTTTTGAGATGGAGTCTTGCTCTGTCACCCAGGCTGGAGTTCAGTGGTGTGATTTTGGCTCACTGCAACCTCTGCCTCCTGCATTCAAGTGATTCTCTTGCCCCGGCCTCCTGAGTAGCTGGCACTACAGACGTGTGCCACCACGCCCAGCTAATTTTTTGTATTTTGAGTAAAGATGGGGTTTCACCATGTTAGCCAGGATGGCCTCAATCTCCTGACCTCATGATTCACCCACCTCGGCTTCCCAAAGTTCTGGGTTTACAGGCATGAGCCATCACTCCCAGCCTAAACCCATTGTTTCTTTGTTCACTTTCTGTCTTGATGGCCTATCCAGTGCTGTCAGTGGAGTATTAAAGTCTCCCACTATTATTGTCTTGCTATCTCATTTCTTAGGTCTATTAGTAATTGTTTTATAAATTTGGGAGCTCCAGTGTTAGGTGCATATATGTTTAGGATTGTGACATTTTCCTGCTGGCCAAGGCCTTTTACTATTATACAATATCCCTCTTTGTCTCTTTTAACCGCTGTTGCTTTAAAGTTTGTTTTGTCTGATATAAGAATAGCTATCCCTGCTCACTTTTGGTGTCCATGTGCATGAAATGCCCTTTTCCACTCCTTTAGTTTAAGTTTATGTGAGTCCTTATCAGTTAGGTGAGTCTCCTGAAAGCAGCAGATAGTTAGTTGGTAAGCTCTTACCCATTCTGTGGTTCCACATCTTTTAAGTGGAGCATCTAGGCCATTTACAGTCAATGTTGGTATTGAAATATGAGGTACTGTTGCATTCATCATGCTCTTTTTGTCTGTGTATCTTGGGGGTTTTTGTTTGTTTTTCCTTTTATTTATTTATTTATATATATATTTTTTGAGAGAGTCTTGCTCTGTAGCCCAGGCTGGAGTGCACTGGTGCAATCTCTGTTCACTGCAACCTCTGTCTCCCAGATTCAAGTGATTCTCCTACCTCAGCCTTCCAATTATCTGAGACTACAGGTGCTTACCACCACACCCAGCTAATTTTTTGTATTTTTATTAGAGATGAGGTTTCACTGTGTTAGCCAGGATGGTCTCAATCTCCTGACCTTCTAATCTGCCCCCCACAGCCTCCCAAAGTGCTGGGATTACAGGCATGAGCCACCATGCCCAGCCTGTTTTTGCTTTTTAAATTGTATTTTTGTTTTATAGAACCTGTGTGATTTATGCTTTAAAGAGGTTCTGTTTTGATGTGTTTCCAGGATTCATTTCAAGATTTAGAGTTCCTTTTAGCAGTTCTTGTAGTGGTGGCTTGGTAATGACTGATTCCCTCAGCATTTGTTTGTTGAAAACAACTGTATCTTTCCTTCATATATGATGCTTAGTTTCACTGGATACAAAATTCTTGGCTGATAATTGTTTCATTTGAGGAGGCTGAAGATAGGGCCCCAGTCCATTCTAGCTTGTAGGATTTCTTCTGAGAAATCTGCTGTTAAATTGATAGGGTTTCCTTTATAAGTTACCTAGTGCTTCTGTCTCACAGCTCTTAAGATTCTTTCCTTCATCTTAACTTTGGATAACCTGATGACAATGTGCCTAGGCAAAGATATTTTTATGATGAATTTCCCAGGTGTTCTTTGTGCTTCTTGTATTTGCATGTCTAAGTCTCTAGCAAGGTTGGGGAATTTTTCCTCAATTATTCCCCCAAATATATTTTCCTAGCTTTTAGAATTGTCTTCTTCCTCAGGAACATGGATTATTCTTAGGTTCGATCATTTAACATAATCCCAGACTTCTTGGAGGCTTTGTTCATATTTTCTTATTTTTTCTTTGCCTTTGTTGGATTGGGTTAATTCAAAGATCTAGTCTTCGAGCTGTGAATTTCTTTCTTCTAGTTGTTCAATTCTATTGCTGAGACTTTCCAGAGAATTTTGCATTGCTAAAAGTGTGTCCAAAGTTTGCCAAATTTTTTATTGTTTTTTCTTTAAGCTATTTCTTTGAATATATCCCCTTTCACTTCTTGTATCATATTTTGGATTTCCTTGCATTGTGCTTCGCCTTTCTCTGGTCCTGCTCTGATTAGCTTAAAAACTAACCTGCTGAATTCTTTTTCAGGTAAGTCAGTCATTTCTTCTTGGTTTGGATCCACTGCTGGTGAAGTAGTGTAATATTTGGGGGGTGTTGACGAGCCTTGTTTTGTCATATTACCAGGGCTGGTTTTCTGGTTCCTTCTCATTTGGGTAGGCTCTGTCAGAGGGGAAAGTCTAGGGCTGAAGGTTGTTGTTTAGATTTTTTGTCCCACAGAGTGTTCCCTTAATGTAGTACTCTCCCCCTATTCCTGTGGATGTGGCTTCCTGTGAGCCGAACTGCAGTGATTGTTGTCTCTCTTCTGGGTCTAACCACCCAATGAGTCTACCTGGTTCCAGGCTGGTACTGGGGGTTGTCTGCACAGAGTTCTATGATGTGAGCCATCTATGAGTCTCTCAGTCATGGATACTAGTCCCTGTTCCAGTGGAGGTGGTGGAGGGTACAATGGACTCTGTGAGAGTTCTTAGCTTTGGTAATTTAATGCTCTATTTTTGTGTGGGTTGGCCTCTTCCCAGGAGGTGGCACTTTCCAGAGAGCATCAGCTATAGTAATGTGGAGAGGAACCGGTGGTGGATGTGGCCCTAGACTTCCCAAGATTATATGCCCTTTGTCTCCCACTACCAGGCTGGGTAGGGAAGAACCATCAGGTAGGGGTGGGGCTAGGCATGTCTGAGCTCAGACTCTCCTTGGGCAGGTCTTGCTGTGGCTGCTGTGGGGGTTGAGGGTGAGATTCCCATGTCAATGGAGTTGTGTACCTAGGAGGATTATGGCTACCTCTGCTGAGTCATGCAGGTTGTCTGGGAAATGGAAGAAAGCTGGCAGTCACAGGCATTATCCAGCTCCCAAGTAAATCAAAGGGCTGGTCTTACTCCCACTGTGCCCCCTGCAACAAAGCCCCAAGACTGTTTTCAGGTGGAGGGCAAGATGGGCTTGAAAACTTGCCCAAGACTTTCTGGCTCCCAGCTGCAAAAATAAAGGGCTTTAATTCTTCTGCCACCTGTGAAGTCTGCAAGCCAGATTTGTGCCCTCCCCTGAGTTCTGGCCAGGAGGCTTCTAACCCTGTTAAGATTGATACAAAGTTCAGCTAGAGAATTCCTTTTCCCTCTGGAGTTTTACCCCCTGCTCCTCTGCCACCCTCCTGATGGATCCCTGTGGTGCCAGGCAGGAATGGGCTGCTTGGTGACCCAGCGAGCTCCCAGTGCCTTTCTGCTGCTTCCTCTACCACTGTATTTCACTTGGCTCAGCTCTATAACTTGACTCAGCTCCAGGTAAAGTTGGAAACTTCTCCTGAAAACAGACCTTCAGCTTCTTCAGTGGGTGTGTGTGTTCAGGAGAGGAGGGTCTCCTTTTCCCACTTCTGCAGTTGAAGGACTCACAGTATTTGGGGCGTCTCCTGAGTCCTTCAGGAGCAGTCTTCTTCCTTCAGAGGTCTGTGGGTCCTCTCAGGACTGCTAGTTTGTTCCTGTAGTTGATCTGGAGCTAAAATTCATAATTCAAGCCTCTGCATGCTGCTCTGACCAGAGCTGCAATCTAGTCCTGCCTCATCCACCATGACCCCAAAATGCCCAAAATGTCTCTCTTGTAAGCTGCACATAGTTAGATTTTGTTACGTTTTTTGTTTTTGTTTTTGTTTTTTTGAAATGGAATCTCACTCTGTCACCCAAGCTGGAGTGCTGTGGCTTGATCTGGGCTCACTGCAACCTCCACCTCCCAGGTTCAAGTGATTCTCCTGCCTCAGCCTCCCAGGTAGCTGGGATTACAAACATGTACCATCATGCCATCAAATTTTTGTATTTCTAGTAGATATGAGGTTTCACCATGTTGGCCAAGCTGGTCTTGAACTCCTGACTTCAAGTGATCCACCTACGTCGCCCTCCCAAAGTGCTGGGATTACAGGCATGAACCACTGCACCTGGGCTGTTTTGCTTTTCTTAATTAGATTTGGTAAGCTTGATTTTAAACTGGAGTGTTTAGTCCATATACATTTAACGTAATTGTCTACATATTTGGGTTTCAATTTACCATCCTATGGTGTGCTATCTGTTCTACCTGTTCAGTATGTATTTTTCTCTCTTTTCCCGCTTCTTTCAACAAATTGTTTCATATCAAATTTTTTTCCTTTACTGCTGGGAGATTGTGTAATTTGTTTCCATTCTTTTAGTTATTCTCCTAGAATTTACAACATGCATATTTAACTTTTACCCTTCATACAAGCTGTTTAGGCTATTTGATTCCATTTGACCCTTTTCAACATGTATGACCCTTTTAAATATATTTTTTTCTATTTTTAGATGCTATATTATTGTTTGTTCTTTTGCTCTTTCAGTGTATATTAAACTTACTTATTCACCACTTTCTCTGCTTTTTATTCCTTTTTATATCTTACTTTTTTTTATCTGCCTAAAGCACTTTTTTTTAATAACTTTCTTTAGTATGCTTAGGAAAAACTCCTGTCTTCATTAGCCTGAAAATATCTTTATTTCAGCTTCACTATTGAAATATTTTTCACTAGACATAGGACTAGATAATAATTTTCTTTTAGTAAGTGGAAGATCTCCTTCCATTGTCTTCTGATGTCCCTTGCTGCTGCGGAGCATCATGTGTCAGTTTCACATTTACATCTTTGAAAGCATCCGTTACTTTTCTCTGATTGTTTCACTATTTTCTTTTCTGTTTCTACTTTTCTTTTTTTTTTTTTTAGCTTTGCTCTTCCACTATTTCATTTTGACAATTTTAGTTATAGGTTTCTTCTTACTTTGCTCAAGATTCATTGGTTTATCTTAGTCTGTACGTTGGTGTCTTTCATCACCTCTGGAAAATTTTCAGCTGTTATCTCTTCAGATATTACCTCTGCCCCATTTCTCTCTCCTCTCCTTCCTAGATTCTGATGAAATGTGTATTAATCCATTCTCCTCTGTTGTTTATTTCTCTTCTTATTCTGTAATTTCTTTTTGTCTCTCTGTTTCACTTTAAAATTATTGTCTTTCTGAACTAAATCCTAGTTCACCAATTCTCTTTTCAGCTGCATTTAGTCTGTTATTAAAGTCATCAACTGGCATTCAAGGTGACCTAAAAATGCAAATTTACCTCCTTGCCCTTCCAAAATGCAATTAAATTGAAGAAATGTAAAAATAAAAATTATGTAAAAATATAAATATAAAAATTAATTCAGGCCAGTCACGGTGGCTTACACCTGTAATCCCAGCACTCTGAGAGGCCGAGGTGGGTGGACAACCTGAGGTCAGGAGTTCAAGACCAGCCTGGCCAATATGGTGAAACCCCATCTCTATTAAAAATACCAAAAAAAAGAAAAAAAAAGAAAAAATTAGCCAGGTATGGTGGCACATGGCTGTAATCCCAGCTACTCAGGAAGCTGAGGCAGGAGAATCACTTGAACCCAGGTGGCAAAGGTTGCAGTGAGCTGAGACTGTGCCATTGCACTCCAGACTGGGTGACAGAGTAAGGCTCCATCTCAAAGAAAAGAAAATTAATTCATAGCAGCACTAAAAACCAGTATGGAGTGCCACCAGAAGACTAAAACAGTGAAGAATTTCTGAACCATATAAATTTATTTTATTCTTTGGGATTTTTTTAAATATCTGCAATGTAATTTTTTGTGAAGATATTTCAAATTTGTCTTATTTCATTAAATAATAACTATAGTTGTTTTCTTTTATAGCCTGCTAAATCCAAATATTAAGTATTTATGGTTCTATGACCTTTGTTATTTCTGTTTGTTCTTGCTTATGTTGTCTTCTTTCCTCGTGTGCCTGTTTAAACTTGCCTACACATGTTCTGATAATAGTACTTTAAGATGTATTTGTGAAAATGATCCTAGCCTAACAGGAATCTACCTTCCTATAGAGAGATCTCTGTTTCTGCTAGGCACCTAAGGACACCATCAGTCTAAGATTACCTTAGTCTAAGTTCAAAGCTTGAAAGTGCTTGGACTACCACCATGATGGAAATAACCACAAGAGGATTTGTTTATTTCAGCCATATTCTTGCCCTCAGGACACAGCTCTTTCATTTCCCACCTCACTGTCAGGAGGACCTTCTTCCTGTTCAACTTCCTACTTTGTGCAATCCCTGGGCAACTGCCGTACCTTTCACTCAGTGGGGACATCAAAATGAAAGTTCAAGTTGTCATGACCCCCACAAAGCATAAACACCTTCTACTGCTCATTTAGCTCTCTTGGTTCTTCTTTGTTTTTAATTTTGTTCTCGTATTTTTTATTCTCTGTTCAGTAGTTGCTTTTAAAAAAGGCTTTTAGATTTTTTCCCCCCAGCATTTTCAGTAGTTTTCTTCAGGATGTTTGGTCAATTACCAAAATCCAGAGGTTTGTTTCTTTCTTCCTGAGTTACTTTTGCTAAGCTTTTTTTTCCTAAAGAAGTTATCCATTTCTTTAAAATGTTCAAATTTACTGACACAAAGTTGTTCACAGTGTTCTCCCTTTTATCGTTTAAGCTTCACTGTATCTTAAGTTAGAACTCCCTTTTTCATTCTTAATTGTTTTTATTTGGAATTTATCTCATTTTTCTGGGTCAGACTCACCCAATGGTTATTTTATGGTTTTTTTTTTTCTTAAATCAATAGACTTCTCTGTTTTCTGTTTTTCTATGTCATGAGTTTCTGTCTTTATCTCCATCAATAATTTTTTCTACTTTCTTACAGTTTCTTCTGCTTTTTACAGGCATGAACCACTGCACCCAGCTGGAATGCATTTTCCTTTCTTTTCTCTCTTTTTTGAGACAGAGTTTCGCCTTTGTTGCCCAGGCTGGAGTGTAGTGGCATGATCTCAGCTCACTGCAACCTCCACCTCCAGGGTTCAAGTGATTTTCCTGCCTCAGCCTCCCAAGTAGCTGGGATTACAGGCGCATGCCACCACACTCAGCTAACTTTTTGTATTTTTAGACTAGACAGGCCTATTTTAGTTTTATATGAGCTATAAAACGAATAATTTTTGAAATGACCAGCTGATCTTTTGTTTTAAGGTTACTTAAATGAGAAATGATAGCTTTGCTAAGTGCCCTGATTTAATTACTATACATTATGTGTATCAAAACATCACTATGTACTCCCTGAGATGTACATTTATTATTTGCCAATTTTAAAAGTACATATTTATCTCCACATTCTTTCAAAACTCCATATTTACTTTCAAAACTAAAAATACATATTTATTTCCATACTCTTTCAAAACTTAATTAAATTAACAGAAGAAATAGAAACAAAAATTAATTCATAGCAGCACTAAAAACCAGAAGACTGGCACAATGGATAATTTCTGAATTACTTAAAGTAGATGTCATATCAAGTGTTAATTCTGGGGAGGAAAGTGGAATGGCAGGAGTAAGATTAAAGGAGACTGTGTGTGTGTGTGTGTGTGTGTGTGTGTGTGTGTGTGTGTGTGTGTGTGTGTGTGTGTGTACTGAATTTCTACAAAGAAAATGTATTTGTGTATAATCATTTATAAATAAACTATATGGATACTGGATCCAGATTTGACAATAAAACCTAACAGAGCTGAGGATCTTTGAAACCTATACATTTGACAAATCTCATTAGAAAAACCTCCAAAAGAGGCCTAAGAGCAGAGACAGTAGGAAACCATATGGAATTTATTTTTATTATGAAATAAAGATATGATCATATATATTTTTAAAAACGGCCAATTGACAAAATAACATTTCCTAATAGTTTATCCCTTTCCAACAGAGTTGAAATGCCACCTTTATTATTTACTAGATTATTTAAATACATGGATCTGTATTTTCTACTTTCCACCATATTTTTGTCCATCCTTGTCCCAATACTACATTATATTAATTATTACTGCTTTTCAGTGTGTTTTTGTATCTAGCAGGTTTTTTCTTTTCTTTTTTTGAGACAAGGTCTCATGCAGGCTGGAGTGGAGTGGCACTATCATGGCTCACTGCAGCCTCAACCTCCCAGGTTCAATTGGTCTTCCCACCTTAGCCTCCCCAATAGCTAGGATTACAGATACATACCACTATGCCCAGCTAATTTTTGTATTTTTTGTAGAGATGGGGCTTTTCCATGTTTCCCAGGCTGGTCTCAAACTTCTGGGCTCAAGTGATCCATCCACCTCAACCTCCCAAAGTGCTGGGATTACAGGGATGAACCACCACACCTGGCTAGCAGGTTTAAAAAAAAAATTTTTTTTTTTGAGACAAGGTCTTACTCTGTCACCCAGGTTGCAGTGCAGTGGCATGAACAGAGTTAACTGCAGCCTTGAATTCCTGGGCTCAAGGAATCTTCCTGCCTCAGTCTCCCAAGTAGCTAGGACTACTCATATTTTATAGAGATGAAGTCTTGCAATGTTGCCCAGGCTGGCCGGGCCTCAAGTGATTCTACCATCTTGACCTCCCAAAGTGCTGGAATTACAGGCATGAGCCACTGTGCCTTTTCCCTTGCAGTCTTAATGTATTTTTTTCTCAAAATTTTCTGTTGTGCTCTTGCATTTTCTTTTCCAGAAGACATTTAGAATCTGATTAATTTTATAAAAATTATCATTAGCTATGGATTGGGATAACACTAGATTTGTAGCTACATTTGAGGAGAATTGGTATTTTTATACTACTGAGCTTTTCATGTAAGTCAGGAGGTGTTCAATCTTTTGGCTTCCCTGAGCCAAAAAGAACTGTTTTCGGCTACCCATAAAATACACTACCACTAATGATAGCTGATGAGCCTAAAAAAAAAAAAAATCACCAAAAAGTCTCGCAGTGTTTTAAGAAAGTTTACAAATTATTGTTGGGCCATATTCAAAGCTGTCCTGGGCCACATCTGAACTACAGGCCTAGAGCTGGACAAGCTCAGTGCAAGTAATATTACACTTATTTTTCTTTTCTCTCCACCTTTTGTCTCTGCTTCTCTCTGCATGTCAGTTTTGTTATCTGCTAGTGCATATCATCCTCATATTCACAGAAGATATCTCAGCCTGTTGTTTTCAGTTCACATCCTGCCAGTTTTACTACCATAAAGGGAAGTTGTTCTTTTTCCTGGCTGCACTTCAATAAATACTGGTAGGATACTCTTTGGTCTGGCTTGGTCATATACCTTCTTCCCACCAATCACAGTGGCCAGAAAGGTGGGATAATGAGTCCAGTCAGGGGAGATAAACCATACAGTAATTTGAATAGAGACAATAATATAAAGAATTTAAACTAGAGCAAGGGATTGGAGTATTGAGCAAGTATCTAGGAAGAAGGCAAGAAAACTCTAAATGTATAAATACTATATATAAGGTGCAGGCACTACTCCCAGGGCTGAGATGAGGCACCCAAAGAAGAGCTTCCCTTCGTGTCATCCCCACCCCCGCCACCCCCATGCCTGAGCTCTAGCCCTTATTGGAGAGGGCATGGCCAGGGCTCACTGAATGAATGCCTTGGAATCGATGATGCTTCACAGACAGGAAATCCATCCTCTAAGTGCTGGGGAAAGCAGTTCACTGGAGACACCTGATGGGGCAGAGGTGGGGGTATCGCTGCAGGAGTTGAGCACTCGAGGAGCTGCATGCATTGCAAGAGTCAGATGCCAGAGAAGCTGTTCACATTGCAGCATGCACTTTAGAAACCCACCTGACTATTCAGCTTCCACATGCACCTTTCTGCAATAAACAATGCTATCTTTCTATGTAATAGGGTACAGCTATCTTCTTACAAGTGAGGTTTATGCTTTCCCCAAAATGAGGAGAGAGAGTCCTGGGAGTAATTGTATCCATCACTGGCTATATTAATTAATCCTCATACTCAGTTCCACCAAATATTGTTACCTAAAGACAAACTGTGAGGTTAACTTCTGTAGAAAGTTGCATTGTGGCCTCAAAAAGATCCAAGTCCTAAACCCCAATACCTGTGACTGGAACTTTATTTGGAAACAGTCTTGGCAGATGCTATTAAATCTTGAGATCAGCTAGGTACAGTGGCTCATGCCTGTAATCCCAGAACTTTGGGAGGCTGAGGAGGCAGGTGGATCACTTGAGCTCACTAGTTCGAGACCAGCCTGGGCAATATAGTGAGACTTCCATCTCTACAAAAAATACAAAAATTAGCCAGGCATGGTGGTGTGCACCTGTGGTCCCGGCTACTCTGGAGGCTGAAGTGGGAAGGTAGCTTGAGCACTGGAGGTGGAGGTTGCAGTGAGCTGAGATTGCAACACTGCACTCCAGCCTGGGCGATAGAGCCAGACTTTGTCTAAAAAAAAAAAAAAAAAAAAACTCTTGAGATCATCCTGGATTTAGGGTGGGTTCTGAATCTGAAGACCGGGGTCCTTATTAAATAAAGAAGAGAGGACTATGAGACACAAAGACATTCAAGTGAAAAGGGAGGCACAGATCAGAGTAATACATGATAATGCCAAGAAGGATACCAAAGGTTGCCAGGCAGCCACCAGAAACTAGGAAAAAGGCCCTCGGAGCTTCCAAAAGAAACCAACCCTGCTAACATCTTGATTTCATATGTCTAGCCTCTAGAAGTGTAAGGAAATATATTTCTGTTTTAAGCTACCAAGTTTGTGGTAACTCGATTGTAGCAGCCCTAGGAAAATAGCACAAGTGCCAACAGTTTGAATAAAAAATTCAAATGGGGAAGGAGTGAAAAGAAAATGGTGAGTAAATACAAATCAATACATACATATAACAAGCCAATAGAAATATGCAAAGTTACTGCAGTCCTCATTTCTATAACTGTTTGCAAGGCTAAAATTGATATCTTTAGCTTTCCCCACCACCTCTACCCATTCTGTATTTCCTCTGCCCTCAGCCAGAAACTCAGCTGGTCAGGATTCTTGGTGGAGTGATCCAAACCTTCATTTCCAAAAGGTCTAAGTCCTCAAACACCCTACCTTTTATTTTCAGTTACTGTTGTTTTTCATTTACCTTAACATTGAAGTACTGAGAGGATCCTTAGAGGATCCCCTGGGTTCTAGAGCATACTCCTTGCTCCCATTGTCTAGAAACAAACCAATTTCCTCTTAGTCATCAGGATCCATCACTCCAGCCAGTGGATTATCTCCTGTTTTTGCCTTCTCCTCAGTGGTGTAAGGAAATGGCCAAGTGGTAATCTCATCGTGTAACATGGCAAAACCATTGTTGCATCTCCTGACGGACGCACCTCCCCTTGGAGGCTGAGGTCTCTAAACCAGCAGAAGACAGAGTTTCCAGGTAAGGAAGGAAAAATTCTGAGAGTACAGGGTATTAAGAGAAGAGCTACTCTCACTGCCATAACTAGATTCAAATGTATCTTGGCTATGGGAAAAACAGCAAAATATAATGATCTCTGACTCAAAACATATAAGACAGAATCCCATTTTCCAGGGTATTGTCTTCCAGCTGAGATCATAATTGAGTCTTCAGTGAGCCATTTCACCATTCAGTTAGGCCAGCTGCTTCCAAGTGATGGTATATGTGGTAACCCTCATTAATACCATTGGCACGGTCCATTGCTGTACTTCCTTTGCTATGAAATGAGTTCCCTGATCAAATGCAATGTAGATTAGAATGCACTGATGGTAGACAGGGCATTTTGTGAGTTCACAGTTAGTAGTGCTGGCAGAAGCATTATAAGCAGTAAAGGCAAATCCATTTCCAAAATAGGTAATTATTCCAATTAAGATGAATCTTTGCTCCATGATGGAACAAGTCCAATGTAATCAACCTGCCACCAGATGGCTGGTTCATTACCCCTGGGAATGGTGCCATTATCAGGTACTCAGTGTTGTTCTCTCCTCTTGAAATATTAACTAGTTGGCAGTAGTGCTGGCAAGGTAAACTTTGGAAGGGGGAATTCCAAGTTGTTGAGCACATGCATAGTGTCCATCCCTGCCACTATGGCCACTTTGCTTATAAGACCGCTGAGCAAGCACTGGCTTGCTGGCAAAGATGCTGACTGATATCCACAGAGTGTGCCATTTTGTCCACCTGATTATTAGGAGTCTCCTTAGCAATGGACATATTTAATGTAGCTGATACACTTCATAGTTTGTATACATTCAGATAAGTCCTTCCATATATCTCTTTCCCACACTTCCTTGTCGCCTATTTTTCAATCTCATTCTTTCCAGGTCACTAACTATCTATACAAGTCATTAGCAACTGCCCATTCTGGTCATCTCTCTCTCCAAACATGCTGGGTAAACAAATGTACTGTTTGAATGATGCTCACCTGGAGGAGTTTCCTTCCCCACTGCCCTTCTGGCCTCTGAGTAGGGCTAGGATAGCCACCTGTGCTGCAGAAGATGGATTCTAGAGAGGCCTTCCATGCTGCAGAAGCCTGTCAGGGAAACACACCAGAACCAGAAAGTAAACGCTTTTCTATTTCAATGCCTCTCTAGCATTCTCTATGGACAGAACTTAACCGCTGTGGTAGGTAGACACACAAGGGTAAGTTCTGTCCATACAGAATTCTGAGACAAGTAGTAGAAGACTATTTTAAGGGGTCAGATCCATCTATACAGAGCAAGCATGAAAAGTGAATTTGAAAGTGAGAGGTAATAAATCAATTACAGCACAGGTACTAAATAGCTGGCTAGCTTAGGACAAAAACTACCTCTGCCAATCACCGTGGCTATTGCAGCTCCCATTTGGTCTCTCATTAGACTAGGGATAGGCAGAGAGGAAAAGTGGTTCTCCCAAAATAAAAGCCTATAGCCTTTGGTTAGAGGAATGGGTATATAGGATAATGTGATAGACCTATTATTGTTATTTTGTATAAATATAGAAGTACAAGTGCAGTTTTGATGCATGGATATATTGCATAGTGGTTGAAATCTGGGCTTTTAGTGTTAACCATCACCAGAATAGTGTAATAGGTCTATAATTAATAGAGAATAGTGCTTGCAGCAAAACCAAATCCAATTCCAGAATGAGGAACCATTGTAGGGAAGCAAACTATTGGCTGATCCATGACAAAAGGGAGTCTAAAGTAATTGACATTCCTGCTTCTATGTTCTGGGTTCCCGAGAGGCCAGCACGTCTGCCGGGGACTCTTGGCCAGCAAGAGGGTCCCAACCTGAATAGGGGAGTGTGCGGAAAAAAGAGAAGACAGACAAGTGGGGTCTGGAGGACTGAGTAAGCAATGCTTAAACAGTAATGCCTAAACAGCAGCTTTATTGTGCACATAGTATATATATGTTTGTCCTACGTCATTTATATAACAGATACCATTATC